>CM051497.1:24504538-24539058 GCA_028031935.1 Paedocypris micromegethes | reverse complement strand
CCCCCACCACCATTGTGCTCGCCCGCTTACTTTCCACCTCGCGTGTAGAAAACTTTCCCTTGCTGATGCTCTTCATCTGAAACTTTGACGCTGGGAGACACGTTCACTTTCAAAGTCGAAATTAAACTCTGGGCATGGACAGGCTTTGATTGGCAAACTTTATCTGGTGCCCCGTGGCACTGTAAATGATTTTTGGGAGACTGGCATTCCAGAATGCACCTGGAGGTGGCTTCCCATGGGTGGTATTGAGTGACCTCAGAAGACTTGGCTGCTGTCCTTGCCATTCATTCAAACCTCTGCCTCATTCTGTGTTCCTGGGCCTGGATTCTGTGTCCTTTCACTCAAGCTTGATGCGCACACACAAAAGAAAGAAATAGATATAAACGATGAGGCGGGCTCTCAAAACCTAAAAATATCAGAATCGCAAACGGATTGTCCATTAATACCAATTAAATAATTCTGAATTATTTGCGGCAGTTCCTATCATCGCACATTTCAGCGGGTTCGACTTTCTGCATTTGTGTTTTAATGCTGGTGAAAAGGGAGTTTAAATAAAGAACATGGATAATTTGATACAATAACGAGAGGATGGGGAATTTTTGGCAAGTAAAAAGTTCCATTTTCCAAAACTATTTCGCATTATTTTTTGAGTTGTGGTCCAGTGGTCGGGGACTTGGACTTGTGTCCAAGAGGTTGCAGGTTCGGAGCCCCACGTGCCCCCCCGGCGCCTCAGCTTAGACTGCCCACTGCTCCGGGTTTGTGTGTGTTCACTTCACTGTGTGTATGTGCACTACACCTGGATGGGTTAAAAGCAGAGTACTAATTCAGTATGGTGCCTAGTGGCCACATTGCCATCACCTCATTTTCCTCTCCTTCCCTTTTCATTATTGTTAATGGTCTACCATATTTACTCACTTATAAGTCGACCTGCTTATGAGTCAACTCCCTAACTTCACCTGGGAGATGTCGGTATTCAGTTTAGACCAGTTAATAAGTCGGGTCTAAACAAAGGCCGGGGACACTGCCACAATAATGGTGTTCGTGCTTCCCACTCTGCACTTTCAATCAGACCTGGATCATAGTGATCAACCGGCTGTTTATTCACAGACTCCCATGAGAAGTGAAAAGTGCTTCTAAACGGAGCAAAACACATTTGACACAGCTTTTTTAGACATCTGACTAGAACGTCAAAAAAAAAAAATCACTATTTTGTAGTGGGGCTAATAATTTTGTCCTCAACTGTACTTGAGATTTACTTCTATAATCCTAACTTCCGTAAAGAGGCTTCAACACTTACCCAGTCGAAGCTTCAGTGCAGCAAGTGGACCCTGATGGAACTGGAGCAGGAGTAGGTCACTCGTCTCCCAGTCATATTCCTGGGAGAAAGGGTAGCAGACCCACTCCATTGCCTCGAGACCCTCAGAGATTTTGATACAACGTGAGAGCTGAAGACTTGTGGCTAAAAAGTCAGGTGGCTCTTCACTCACTATCTGCACAGGAAAAGGCGACAGACCCATATCAAAGCACTGGAGCTCACCTTGACCACCGCTAACCATCAGCAGAGCACCTGATGGATGCCATGCAGAAAGCGAGGGCACCATGGTGCAGCTAGTGCTTTGGGAGAAACCAGTTTTTGGGTCGAAAAGAACCAGAGAACAGTCCTGAAGACCCAGGAGAACCCAGCGCTCCAAAGGGTCACGGCTACAAGTTGTGGGTTTAGATGTGATGTTCAGACAAGAGCTGGACAGACGGTGCAAACGTCCTCGAGTTAATTCATAAACGCAGGCTTGTACTTCAAGTGGCCGGGTCTCGTCGTGCAGCTCGGATGTGGAGTGTTTGGCATCAAGATAAAGCTCCACCGTCAGGATTTGGTAGGCTTGAGAAAGGCTGAACCGGCAGTCGATGGGGTTTCCTTCCATACGGATTGCGTTTAAAACCTACAAAGAAAAAACATTCCGTTATTGTATGCCAAACTCAATTATTAGTTACGTTTACGGAATTCTTTAAAAAAGAAAACTCAGTATTGGCTATAATTGATTTTTCATTGAAAGTGTCTCATGCCTTTTCAAACAACAGACTTATATTAATGTCAACTCAAATTCTCCATGATCAAATTAAATAAGTTCTAAAAGAAAACTCTGAATAAGCTGGGAAGGGAGAACTATGGGTTAAATTCTAGAATTGAATAATTTCAATTAAAACTTTCTCCGGCTTTGGAAAGAGTGGAAATCACCGTCCGAACACACACATTGGGCAAATTTGTTTGGAGATTTGCGCTGGAAATGTGCAGACAAACAGCTTAAAAAGTCTCCTATCAGACAAGAGCACGCGGCAAGTTGAGATTTACCTGTAGTATGTGCGTTTCTAGCGCAGATGGTGCGCTGAAACAGAGACAGGGGAAGAATGAGAACGGCGGGCTGGCACAGGAGCGTGCCACGCTTGCCAGGGAAGGAGACTGAGTTAAGCGGGTTTCCGATGGTTTTGTGGAAGCAGAGGATGCGGTTTTGTCCCCCTTTTTTTTTTGCTGTAATCCCCCCTGGGCTGACTCCCGCTGCACCCCAGGGGGCGAGAGCGAGGGCGGGAGGAGAGTTGCTGACAGCACAGAGGGGAGATCCGGAACCGTGCCAGATCTCCGCAGAGCCAGGCCCCGCTGAGGTACACCTGCCCCAGCCACACAGGCCCCCACTCTGGGTCTGTCCACAGCTGGACTCGGGCTCCAAACCAACACCCCACTGGTCAGCCGAGCAATGGAGTACCACCAAAGCTGACTTTGCTAACACTAAGCGAATGTCAAATGCCCAAGCACTATGCTGCTAGGTCTTGGTTAACACCTTTTTTTGCCATTTGCGGTGGATCAATAAACTCTTTGACCTCGCCGAGCTAATACTTTAATACCCTGAATGATATTGCCATGCTGATTTGGCAATCGTGGAAATAGCAAAGACTACTTGGGGTTTTTTTGCGCCACAGACCTGAAGTGGCATCAGGAGCGACGGAGAAATTACACAATCCCGACACTCGCTTATCCGGTTTAGAAGTAATGGATAGTGGCTAAGCTCTTTGCCACGGCAACACCAAACAAAAACAAAAAGGTAGAGGGGGATAAAAGCTAGTGCGTGCGTTTGCCTCGGCACTTGGGGGACATTTAGGGTCTTTCTTCCATCGGCCACAAAGGTTTTGCCATCTTCACAGAAAAAAAGATCCTTCTTTAAAACTGCTTTCACACACACGGCGAATCCCACAGCTGTTGCTGAAACAATGACAGATTCAATTTCACCAAGACAAACAGCATCTCGGTGGGGTGGGGGTGCGAAGAAGAGCGAGAGAACAGTGGTAAGTAAGTCTCTGTTAGTTATTGGTTTCAGTCACTGGTCAAAACTATTCTTTTCTTTTCTTTTCTTCTCTTCTCTGGACTTTCTTTTGCAGCTTGAAAGATAAACCCAAAGAGGTCCAGCTGAGCAGCAGGCCTTGTTCACAGCAGTAGAGCTCTTTGAGCCAATTTTCCAGCTCAGAGAGCAAACAGTGAGCGAGTGAGTGAGGGGAAAAAGAGAGAGAGAGAAAAGGAGATGATGATGAAGGCAATCTATGAAAGTTCTAGCTCCAGTCTTCTGGTGTGTGCGTGTGTGTGTGTGTGTGTGTGTGTGTGTGAGTCAGATGCTTGTCGGGCCGCTGTGGCATGAAATCAACACAGAAGCATTCGCTCTACTGCACCTGCACATGCCAAAGAATTTAACCCGGGAAATCACATTCCACCTGAATCTTCTCTTTTCATAAATAACACGCTCTGGAATCATAACAGCAGCTCTACAGAAAAAGGATGGCAGAGAGCATTCCACATCAGCATTTGAAAGAGATCCACACTGTCCGGAGGTTTAGAAAGGAGCAAACATTCTGAGAAGGTTTCTCAATTTCAAAACCGGAATAAATAAACTGATCTCACAAAATGAGACAGAGGGTCGTAAAAATGCTGATTGTTTTAAAGCATCTGGTTACACTTTGAACGAGATTTTAAATCATCCATCCATCATCTTCTAGTTATCTGACTTTAAATCTAACTAATACCTTAGTTAGTTGAAGTATCGTAGTTAGTTGAAGTATCTTAGTTAGAGCACTTAGCTACATTATGTAGCTAAATGCAATTCAAAGCCGTGTAAATGGAAACAAAATTGAGTAACATGTATGTAGGTTTAAAAAAAAAACTATATATATTGTAATTTACTATGCAAAAATTGGCAATTATTTAACAAACTTTGTGCTGAACGTTTTCTTCAGTTTTGTTTCTTTTTCAGTTCAGCATCGTTTGTGTGTGACCTCTAAGATGTTCCCACATCTTAAACATTCATAGTACCTAGTGTTAACAATTTAAATGTATTTTTAAATAAAATTGCAGCCTTGAGTAACAAATACGTAACAAATTAGGTATACTGTATACAATTTTGATTGATTTTTTTGTTAATTTATCATAACCCTCAGTAAAATATAAAAATAGTTCTACCGTTACAACAGCTACAAACACGTCAAGATACAAAAAAAAAAAATCAAAAAATCCGTTGAGGAAAAATGTGTGCCAACATTTATGTGTATGCATGAAGTTCGAGAAAATGTGAAAAATAAAATGCTTAAAAACGTAGAACCTTAAAAAGACGGGTTGCACATATTAAAGAAAAATTAATTTAATTCCATAAAGACATTAACAGTATGCATCCGTGTGGTTTAAGTAGAAGGAGATGTGGAAGTGTGTGTCTGGAGAAGGGATGCTTAGTAAATATGCAGATCAAAGTATTGCACAGGGAAGTGTTCTGCGAGAGATAACAGGATATTCAGCGACATCTAATGCAGTCTAAAAAAAACCCAACAACCAATATGCAAAACAAATACAAAAAAACAAATGCTTACTGAAGATATCACAACTACCTTAACTGGCAAAAAAAGTGCATTTTTTTATGAAAATCATTAAGTTCCAGGAACTGGGGAATTGATTAAATATGTTAAACGTTTGCATAAATAAGGGTGTGTGTGAGTGTTTTTCCCAGTGTGTCTCTTGGCAGTGCTTATCTGCGAGGGGTAAGAATTAAGACCACATAGGGAAAGAAAGCGTACTTTTTAAATGCTGAAGACTAAGCAGAAAATGGGTTTAGCATGCAGATAGCAAACTTAACAAAGGGAACATATATATGAGGCAGAATTGATTGAAGTGTGTGTCTGTGCGCCGAGTGAACCGTTTGATTTACCGCTCGCGTCTTACATAAACTGCTAGCTTGATTTCACACTACGGATCTGAAAATGACAACAAACACTTTAATTAGAAACGATGAAGGCGAGAGACACTTTAATGTTTTTCAACCGTAGAAAAATGAGAGAGGGAGCGAGAGGGAGTGTGTGTGTGTGTGTGTGTGTGTGTGTGTGTGTGTAAGAGAGAGAGAGAGAAAAAGAGAGAGAGGAAATAGGGGAAGGCCCGAGATAAATCCTAGTTCATTTCCAGCCAGAGCAAACCAGCATTGCGCCTCGTTCGCTTTCATTTATTTTTTTATTTAGCATTTTAACATCCCCCCCTTGTTTGTTTTCCTTTGGTCTTTTTTTATTGGAAATGCTACTCCATTTCCCAGTGTCTCTCATCCCCTGCACTACGAGTGAAGATTTTGCATACGTTTAAAATGAACGTAAGATGCTGGAAGCTTAAGCATCGCTTGCTGATTTTTAAACCAGTGCAGTTCAACATTACACAAGTGTAAAAAAAAAAAGCAACGCGTAAAATGTGCAACAGAAACGTCTTTTTAACATTTTCGGATAGCCCTGTGTTGTTGTAATAAACTAACTAAGACTTCATAAAAGTATTTAGAATATTTACACTACATATTTTTACATTCCAACTTGTAAAACTTGACATTTCGTGCAAAAAGTGTCACTTTAAACAAATAATTATTAACAACATCACAGAATGGAGTCACTTATAAATTAGGAAAAGGATAGGAAAAAAAAACAAACAAAAAAAACTTAAAAAGCAAACTCAAACGGCAAGTGCATAAGAAAAGAAAAGGTCAAAGGCATGAATGGAGTCATTAACCTGCACAAAACAAACCTAGTGATGCAAAAAAGGCAGAAATCACAGTTTGCAACATACAAAACATCTAAAACTCTGGTTCCCCTTCAGATTTGTACAAACTGGTTAATTTTCTTTTCAAAAACTCGTACACTTGAGACGTTCCAAAGCCACTAGTCAAAAATGTTTTCAAAAATATTAAAACCTTATACAAATTGGCTTCGGTCATTTGTGTACAACCTTTCACACTCTTTAAACAAGTCTGCGAGAGAAGACAGAGTGAAGCTGAAGGAGAATGACTGTCAGCAAAATATAATTCTATGACCAGGTAAAGAAATAAAGCAGTCCATGTTGAATTGAAGTGATAAAATCAAACTGGATTGAAAAAGGAAAATAAATATAGTTTTTATTTTACCATCGGGCCAGACGTGTCCAAGCAGGTGATGAGCACTAGGTTGGCTCTGTCTGCTTCACTGAGCATTGGAGACCACGGCCGAACCTCCTCGTTGCAGAGCGGCCACCAACACACAGCCATATCCTGAGTCTGATTCAGCTCCAGTCTGCGCTCCATACGCCTGGCACCTCCAGGTATGTCCACCACCAACACATGCCAAAGAGCGCAAACTTAGAGTAACCATCACTTAAAGTCATATTAGTGTTATAGTGGAATGCTGCTTTATTAATGCTGCCTGTGATCCTCTGTGAAAAAGGAAGCTAGAGACTTTACATCATTGATTTGAAAAAGAAAACAAAACAAAATGTGGTTGTTAGATGCAGATATGATCTGAAAAGCCTTTTTCCTGCTAAATGTTTGGCCTCAAACTTTTTTTCCATCATGGAAATAAAAAAATCAAGCATTTCTATCCAAAGCAAAGTTGCTAAATATTGTTAAACTATCCAAAATGAACAAATGAATATGAATTGAATTGTCAAACTACTTAATTACATTTAATGTAGTACAAATTATAAATACTATATATTATAATATCCAAAATAAAAGTATTAAATACATGTAAAAAATTAAATTACAAAGTATAAAAAATATAACTAAATATTGTATACATTTTGATTGAAATGTTTTGGCATCTGTAATCTGGAATCTAACAAGGTTATTTTTTTTTCCCCTTCGTGGGGTTTTGTTCCTAGCCATCACCATCTGAAGAGTTACTCACGACACATTATGTTGCTCAGTCCTTTTCGGTTTCAATATTTGAACAATTTGTAACCGAGGTCAATCACAAAACCACCTAATAAAAATTAAAGCACAGTATTTCGCCTCTGACCAAATCTCAATTAAGTGAGCCGTACCTGACTGAGACACACCTGCGTCTGGGTGACAGAGCGCTGATGCAAATATAGCTTTATTTTAACCTTAAATTCAGCACAGATGTGGTCTTTTCTCCCCATCTCTTGTCATTGTGTCACAATGAACTCCATTTCTTCAGCTGGGAACCATCATGTGCTGCATCAGCATTTACGCCCAGATGTGTTCAGGTCATTTTGAGAGCCACGGCTACAGTAAAATATGATATAGCTCTTTTAAATCCTATTCCTATTCACACGGCACAATAGTAGTCATTTCCATATACTTCACCGTGAACGGCTTTATCAAAGGCGCAAACACAGAGAAACGCTTTGTGTCAACAACTCTATCTGCGCACAATAGGGATGGCATGAAAAATACCAGTCTGCCACTGGATGTAGAAAAAAATAACCTCCACTTGGTGTCAGCACAGACGTTTTCCTAAACCACTTATACGTATAAAAGCATCCCCCATCATGCGATTTACATCTCCAAAACAATAAATGGACCAGAAACGGCAAAATAAATAATCAAAAAAACCCATCTTGCTCTATTTTCTTCCTTCCCTCCCCCAAAACATGTTTCACCATCTTGCCTGTGCTTGCTGGTCAGCAATAATCAGACTCTCTTTCTGGAGGATTAGGCTCAAAGCTTAGTCCAGTGGAGCAGGCAGTGGATGGGGCCGGCCGGGCTGAAGGGGGGTGTGGTGGGCGGGGGCGGTTAGGGAGGGCAGGGTTTGGGATGGGGAGCCGGGTCCCCCCTTATCAGAGCCATGCTGCCGGAGCCAGGCACACCGCAGGAGAGATTGCTTTCATACTCGGGCTGCCGTCGCAACAAAGCGCTTCAGTAATGCGATAATGTTCGGGTGCGAAGGGTGTTAAGAGGCTGCTGTATTTATGTATTGTGTTTAGTCCATAATCAGACCCATCCAAATTGTGATCTCCGCACACTTGGTGCCCGGCCCATTAAAATGGGGTTAATGCTTCCAAAAGACTTTTTTTTTTAATTTTTCTAAATTCGCTATGATTTTTATACAAGTTGCTTTGAAAAGACAGAGACTGAATGGGACAGAATATAAAATGAATGGAACAATCACCTTCCTTTCCCTTAAAGAAGAAGATGGAATTGACCCGCTCTCTGACCTCTACACCAAAGCACAGTGACGGTCTACGTGTCAATCACCAGGTAAAAAAATAGCAATAATGGGCCTGTCAATCAGAATACTTAGTATATTTAACAACCTAATCAGCTGGATTCTGCAATACGTACGTTATGGGTGCCAGAATAAATGGGGACCCTTTTTGGGACCCTTCTGATAAACGGCATTTTAAGAAGGAAAAAAAAGTCATCACTAACTGTTAAATCAGTGCTTAGATAAATGCATGGAAGCATAAATTCCAATGAGATTTACATTTAGGTTTCCATTAAGTTCACGCTATGGAGTGATTCTGGTTTGTCTGGTTTGTCCAGGTTCAACGAAAAGCTTTGAAGTTACAACAAAGTGTATGAAGAGGTTTATGTAGCAGTGCCGCTCAAATTTCAGATTCAATTTGGAGCGTGTAAAAGCGAATGTATCCAGCTTTGAAACCAAAACAAAACTTAAACATTGTAGCTTTCGTCAAATCACATTTGGAAATAGCAAACATTTTATTTTATATAGGAGAGGTTTAAAGAGACGGACTAATTAAAGAAGGGTTGTGAGGGATTTGCTCCCTGCGTTAAGGGCCGAGTAGTGTATGTGTTCCCCACAGGTGTGTATTAGAGGTGAACTCCAGTAGCCACAGTGTTACCTGTCCCAGAGGTGAAGAAAGCAAGAAAAGCCGACCAATTACCACAGCTAAAAGCCCAGTGGAAAGAGTGCACCAGTCTCATTAAAGCGCTTTAATTGAAAGTGTCCGCTCTATAGATGTGTGAGGTGTGTATGTGCTTTCTACCCTGATTTCCGTGGCCGTGAGCTTCTCTGCGTGACAGGCCGGCTCAGGTAAGGTCTGGTTCTTCCTGTGCAAGTAAACCTGACACACCTGACTTTTCTCCATCAACGACAGGAGCAGGAAGTAATCACCAATCACCGCTGAAAAACACAGGCCAAGGTCAGAGGTCAAAGTTCATACACAAAAGGTCATAGATTACAAAATAACAAAAATTCCTCAATGGAATTCGTTCAAATGTAGCTCTTGCAAACATGTTGAATCTTATTTCACAGTCTATGTAAAAAACACTTGATGCGTATGCGTTTGGAGCCTGAGCTGCGGTAATAGACTGTAATAACACACAATAGAGAGTCTAAATAGCAAGACTGAAAAGCCTGCAGGCTGTGCAGCTTTATTCTAGAGACAGACATTTGCAATGAAACTGTTGACAAGCTCTCCGAACTGTGATTAGCAATTAACCTTCCCTTCCTAAAACATTAATCTGTTTATGAAACCAATTAAAACACATGGAAAAGAAATCCATTCAAAAGACCAGGTCTGGTTGGGAAGAAATTCAGGATGAAAATTTCCACCTCAACAGCAATTAGAAACAGAATATCTGCAGTAATTAAAAAGCATCTAACAATATAATGTTAAAAAGAAAGTGCATAAGCGGCAGACGGAACATAGTAGCAAGTATACCGATAATAGATGAAACCAAAACTTTGTAAGAAAGCAAAACATTAATGCTAATTCTAAATTAGTATTAACCCTCCTATTATGTTTGGGTCAAATTTGACCCATTTTCAAAGTTTAAAAATATTTTTCAAATACTTGAAAGTATTTTTTCACTTTGAAACTTCTCTTGCTTGGCTTATTTGGTGTAATCATCATATAAAAAATATAATGATTCAGTTCACATTTGTAACACCCGCTACATGTTTATGTTACAAATATAATGTTCGGGTCAGTTTGACCCTTTAATCAAAGTAAAGTCAAAGTAAAGACAAATAAAAGTAAAAAAATATTGTCAGCACTGTAATAATAACTTTATATGTAGTTTACTAATGTAATAACTATAAAAAATAACTGTAATTAACACTAATAATGAGGGTGTAATAGGAAAAAACCGACACAATTTCAAATTTTCAAGTACCGTAATATAGAATGTTATTGATTAGAAAAAATAGACAGTTTTCTGAGAACTATATCTTGTGCTTCATCGATAACTATCAGCTTTGCTTCACAATTTGAAGGATCACAATGATCCCAAGAACTAAATGAAAAAAAAAACCTCAAATCATTTAGACAACAAAAAATCTAAATGGAATGATTCCATGCTTTAAAAAGATTACAACATGTCAAGAGATCATTCTCGTTTATATGTGTTATGAAATCTGAGCCAAATTAAGAAACTATCCATGATAATCCTTTCCAAAAAAAAAAAAAGCAGCTTTGTGTCCGAGGGCTAGTAAACAGGTTTTAGAGCATATGAGCAGCAGCAGGACAGATCAAGATAAATCAAAAGCGCTCTTTCAGTCCGTTTACTGATATTTTTTGTATTATAATTTCTTAGAAACACGTTTAGAGCAGGACAATAAAATAAAAAAGCAACATTTTCACATCCTGATCTAATTTACCAATGACAAGGTTCAATTCATGTGTACTAAATTATTCTAACCTAAATTCTACAGATAAAACCACGGACAACAACAACATCAAAACTGTTCAATTAACAGTCCAGGACACACAAAAATCATTGTTTTTGTATAATTTCTAGAGAAAAATCAAGCTCAATGATGGGTTATTTATATAATGGTTTTTCTATCCTTTAAAAGGTTTTTGGTATAGAAAAACACACACTTCACTCTTGGATTCTCATGCTCAACATTTGGCTCCTCAACTTTGAAAATAATGCACTAAATATTATTGTTCCAAAGTCTTGTTCTTTACACGTCATAAGACATATTGACATGTCGCATGGGCAAACATACTTATACTTCATGATCATTTGTGCAATTTAGTAATGACAATTAAAAATGCTGCTTCCTGTATGTGTACACACAATACAGTTGTCAAAAATGAACATTACCAATGAAAGAACAGAAGTGCCTGCATGTGTGAACCTAAGTGAATAAGTGACAGATGTAGTAGACCTCCTGGCACCCCCACCCTCGCTCGCTCTCTCTCTCATACACAGACATAATTACTCTGGTAATTAGGGGCTCTGGGGGCCTGAATGGCACTCTATGGGGGGCTACTAGGAAAAGGAAAGGGGTGGGCAGACAGAGAGAGAGAACAAGTGAGAGAGGTTTGTCAGGTATCTAGAGACCTGGCACCGAGAGCTTTAGCCATATAAGCTCTAAACAATAAATGATATGAGAAAATAATTAGCAGATTTGGGATAGGGTCCAATTTCAAAAACCCGAAATAAGACAAGAGAGCCACGCCAGATTCCCCCGAGATTCCCCTCTATGTGTGTGTGTCTTCCACAGGGAGCAGTGGAAGTGGGAGAAGCAGAAGGGACCGCCGTCCATTGACCTGTGGGTGTGCTGGATGTCCAGACTCACGCTGGGAAAATGAGCAGTGAGAGATGGGAGAAGACGAGAGGAAGAAAGTGCATTCATTCACCATCACTGACGGTGTCAGCAGGAAGTCGGCCCACCAGTATTCGGTCAATGGCCACCCGCTCCACCTGAGCTCCAGTCAGGATGAGGGTCACCAACACACCTGAGGCTAACAGCATCTGCACAGATAACAAAACAGTTCTGTAAAAGTTCTGGACAAATGTAACAGAGCAAACGTTTGCAATGTGCGAGAGATAATGGACTGCTGAACATACAAACGAGTCCACAAAAGATTTCCCGTTCAAAAGATGAATTCCCTAAGAGCATCTGTCAAAAACCATCTGCATATGCTCGCTGCCTGACCTCTACGGCAAAAAGCGCCTCTTGCCAAGAAGGCCCGATGCCTGCTGGGCACTGGCACATGCTGGGCACGGTACCTGACAACACTGCTTGCTTCTCCATCTGACACTCACGACTGGACTCGACGGCAGCAGCTCCTGAGAAACACAAAAAAGCATTTCACCCACGTGAGTCCTCGGAGCAGAAGGAATTAGTCCATGCATTTTTAGGGTCAGGTTTAGAAGGCTGTTTCCAGTTTCAGATATGGAGAGGCGGGCAAAAATGAGCCCGAGTTGCCCTGAACAAAGCTAGGCTTGTGCGCGAGAGCCAGAGGCAGAGAGTGAGAGAGAGAAAGTCCCAATCATCCCCCTCAAATATCCCCCACGATGACAGAGAGGCAGCCACACAGGTGCTGAGAGAGGGATTTTCTCTTCCCTTATGAAAGGTGATAAAGACAGAGCCCGTCAGAGAGGCACAACCAGAGAATGCTACTATTTGTAGCTGGTATTGGGCTGCAGGAAATGTAAACAAATACCTCCAGTTCCTTGAGGGCATCGCGGAGCTTCTCAGGGCGACGGTTGTTGAGGATCCACGGGTAACCCCGACCTGAGGGACAGGGGGAGACGAGATTTCTGAAAGATAGCGAACGATTCTAGACACTTAAAGAGAAATGAATATATTTGGCATGGTTGATAATGAAATATCTGTTCATCCGAGGTCGAGTCTGTAAACCATTCACCTTGATAAGAGGTGTATAAGTAAAGAAAAATTATAGGATAAGAGGAGAAAAAACTGAAGAGAGAAGGAGGCCGCTTCTTGAAAAAACTTTGTTAAATGGCAGAAATTTGTGCATGCTATTACAGATGATTTTGAATATCAAAAGAGGGCAACTGTCGTTTACGAATTTCAAAGGCACTTAAATGTGATATATTAACTTGACCTTACAAGACATTTTATCATTTATAAACAATAAATGAGCTACAAAATCTCCCCCGTTGGTGACCTTGTACTTTTGGTTAGACCTTGTATTGTTTAAATAAAGGATTTAAACAATAAAAGAGTAGATGTGAAATTAATGTTTTAACACACATTAGGCCGTATTTTCAGAATAAGCATACATTTTCAGATAATAATCTGTGCTAATCCAAAGACATGCCAAGAGACATTTTCTACAAAAAGAAATTATTTAGTAATCATTTGGCTTTGCTTTTAATTCAGTAAATAAATTAGATTTCAGTCTTCCAACATTGGAACGATTTCCCAAGTAACTTTAAATGTCTTTATGCAAATAGTTCAAATGCAAGGCTTCAATTTTCATTAGTTTGATTAAATGTTTACTTTCCTCTCTTTTTACTTCTCATGCTGTAGACTGAAGGGATTCGAGCGAGGAAAAATTAACTAATAGCGCAACAGAGGCTAAATTCAGTGTAACGCCGCAGTCTCATTCAATCGAGTTTGCACGGTCACCCGAGGGAGCAACTCAAAGTTACCATAACATATTAAACACATTAAATACAGCACTCCAAAATGCCTCGTTCCGCTCACAAAGCCTCCTAAATTTCCGCTCAGATCTCGGTCCCTGTTTCCCTCTGGAGCAAACCAGCCAAGGGGAAAAAAAGAGAAAGAAACGTTAATAGAATTCTCGGCTGAGTTCCGTCTGTGAGTATTCGTTTGCATTTATGCATTAATATGCTGGTCCGGGACAGTGACCCTCGGAAATGAAAGTGGGCTGTTATTTGTTTTCTTAAAGATTCCACAATTCCATCGGTTTCTTACTCTCTTTATTAGTATTATTATTATGGTTTATTTTTGCACCATTAGGAATGTCTTTTGCCTTTTAGCAGTAAGAGGATGCAGAAATAAATGAATGCAAATGAAGGAAAGAGGGCGGTAGACAAGGAGAACGGGGGCGAGAGGGGGACGTTCTGTGTTTCCTGATAAGGGTGTTTGTGTTTCTCTCGAGGGCGACGGGAGTTACTCCACCAGCAGCGAGAGCAGGAACAAACTAACTGGGCACTAGTGGGAAGACACTGGTCAGAAGGACAGTGAAGAGACACCATCAAACCACTAAACCTGCTCCAAAAAGACAGAACTAACTTTAAATAATCATAAACAACATCACTCCTTATAATTTTGTTGTTTTTATGTAAAAGAAAATCGAGTTTTTAAATATCGTGACTGTTACAGAAATACTGCACTTACTTTCGGCGAAATGTTGCTTCTCATCATAGTAGCACTGATCTGGTGGAGCTGCACAAATTAGAGCAAAGCAAAAGTAAACACAATCATTGGGACTCCAGTGTGGTTTATCAGGACTTTTCCACTAGTAAATAAAATTAAGCAATGAATGTATGAATGAATGCATTAATTAATAAATGAACAAAAGAACAAATGAACGAATGAATGAATGACTTTCAAATTCAAATCAAATCACATTTATTTTCACATACCCTTTTACATGCAGTGAAAAGTTTAATTTATTAACCCACAAAGGGGAAATTTCCATATTTTAGAAACAAAAAACAGTGATACTATTAAACAAACACTAGTAAAAAAAATGTTCTGGGGAAATAAACAAGAAACAGATAAACAAATGGTGCAAAAACAACAGTAAAACAGTAAAAAGTGCAACTGTCCAGCAACGGTGGGTAAATAATTTTAAGTAAAATTGACAAGAAAATTGATTTTATTCTCAAAAGAAAGATGTTTTGCTCATTGAACAAAGCACTGTGTGTAATCTGCTATAAAGCACCGATTTCCTGATTATAATCTCATCAGTAAAACAACACAATCCATCTTCAAACTATTTAAAAAAAAAAAAAAAAAAAAAAAAACATGACCTTCACTAAACCAGAAGAAAACCCATCTACAGCAAAACGTGTGTGCAAACAGTTCCTGGCTTCAGCATATGGCCACTCAGTTGTCATCTCACCTCAATGTGCGAGATAGTGTTAGGAAGGTAAAAACACTGACTCATACAGGGAAAAGGACAGGCTTGCCAGGAAAGAAAAGGACTGTGATGTGACCAAACTAAAGGTTGGGAGCTTGGAGTACCACACCAAGGAACAATCTGTCCCAGAGTCCCAGATCTCCGGCCCTCAGTGGCCCAGCCAGACGGCCCCTTCCCTGCCTTGCTCCACACGAACACTGCCTCTCTCTGCTGGAGGCCTGAACCTGCTGGACATCTCCAGGATTACTGCTGCTAATCAGATAAGGCCAATTCCGCCCCAAAATACACACATAAACATCTGGCATGGGATAGAGTGTGGAGAGAGCCCCCTTTCCTCCCATAAACACGAGTCTTGCTCGCCCTCTGCTGGTGGCAAATAGACTGAGACCCTCAAAACTCAAAAAAATCCCATCACAGATTTGCCCGATTTTATTACTGAACGTTTTCTATTGTGAAAATAACACACCTTAGAAAAGGTGTCTGTGTGACTCACGTCTTCATCTTTTCTCACTCTGATAATGGGAATTCTCACAATAATAATAATTGCTCTTGTTGGGCCTTGGCCAGTGTAAACAGATTGAAACTGGATGGTTTTCACATGGGTTTTATTTGGTTGGCATTTATTTAATAGGTGCCGTCACATCAATGTCGTCAGTGTGCTGTCATGGTTTTTAAAACACTGACGTTTTTCTTTTGATTAGCTGTTAAGCCTGAGCGTTTTGCCTATATTTCTTATCCACAACAAACGGTTGATAGTGTGAAAAAACACGCTTTACTTTGTCCTGTTGTGTACCTAATTCTCTGAGGCTTCAACCATCTCAACATCTTTACATTATCATCAAAGTCTTCCATTTTCTTGAAAATGAAGACATCATTTCCAGACAAGAACTCAAAGGCGGAAAAAAAAACCTCACGCCTATATAATTTCAGTAGAAAAGGAGATGTGGTTATTCGTCATGTACTGCAATAATTCATGTTTTATCTACAGCAATTCCACAAACCCTACAAATGTTCTCAATGATCTTCTGCATTCTTTAAGATTAGAGAATCAGGGGTTTTTTTTTCAAGTATTTATACATTCAAATAGTTTGAAGAGTAGATAATTACATAAAACAACATATACCTGTGTATCCCTTCTCATACAGTTTGTAAGAGCCGATGTCCCTGTCTGTGGAAAGATAAAGAGATAACACTTTAGTTATCACGACGTACTACAAAACACTGTAACAAAAAAAGACCTGCAGATTATCCAAATACTACATTGTTGCATTGCTGACGTTTGAATCCATTTATTTTCACAAACTCAGAGTCGAACCCACAACTTTGAGGTTGCGAACTCCACTGCTCGAGCTATTTGAGCTTATTTTGATGCTCCAAACAAAAGCATGTTTACTTCTTCAGCCAATGACGTGTTGATGCATCACACTGAAAGTTTTTATTAATGCAGACAAGCCGAATAACTAAAGCGGGGGTCAGGAGGTCTGGCCACAAGCGATAGAGCCGCAATCGCCCGGATGGAATGAGCGTGTGCACAAACACGCAAGCACACAATCTGTGACAAGGGGGGATTTTAGAAAAACACCGATAACTGGGGGGGGAAAAAGCTCCGACTAAATACCAAAGAGGGAAGAAGGAAAGATGAAGACGGAAGAAGTGAATAAAAGAGGAGCAGATGGTGAAAAACGTTGGAAAAAAAAAAAGAGGATGTGACGGTGCTGAACACAAAGCTCCATTAAAGAACAAAACGAACCGTACAAGGTGAAATGTTGTGTACCATGATGTATTAATCACATAGTGGCGTTAAAAAGCTATAATTACGGGTGCCTTGGATTTAATTATAGGCCACAGAATGTCTCTAATAAAAACACTAATGACTGAAGCGCTGCGGTATAATAGTAACCATTATAAATGTGTGACACAGCAGTGTAACTGGCTCGGAAAGAACTCGCGTTCATTATTACGCCAAACAATGTCTGAGCGGAGAGAAAGGGAGAAATTAGAGAGAAGAAAACAAGACAAAAAGGGAAAGCACAAGAAAGGCCGCATTGTGAAGCCCGACACGTGAAAAGACAGACTTTTAATTACCTGAGACGTGCAGGTCGTTCCTCCAGGACCACAAGTGTAATTCCGCCAGGCAGAATGCCATCTGATCAGACGCGGAGCCGGGTCCGTCCCGAACGGAGGGGGAAGCAAACAAACACATCAAATCAAGTCAAACGCAACAAACACACCGCCTTGGATTTCAATACTACCGCAGAGACTTTACAAACCCACAACAGATTGTTTTCAGAAAACAAACTAACTTCTGGCACAAACAGAGCCATTGGAGTTCAATACGTCATGAACACAGACGGAAACGCATCAGCCAAAAAGGCCCCTACAAAAGATAAGCATATGTGTCTCAAGGGTCCTTACTGACACGACATGCTGGCTCACACACTCGCTCATGCTGTGTGTGTGTGTGTGTGTGTGTGTGTGTGTGTGTGGCTGGGAAGGAGCCAGAGCTCCGTGCCAGGTGTCGGCACAGTGTGGAACACCTCTGCACGTCTCAACAAGGTGAACACACCTCTGTCTCCTCCACGCAACAGGAAAGACACACACAGACAAACAAACACGTCTGCTACCACTTCCTGGCAGAAACATCACTCCAGCCTCGCTTTTGTTTATATATATATATATGACATATTGAGACTGCTACATTTGAGCAGAAATTCATATTTTATTCATTATTTATTATGATGACACTAACACTTCATATTTTTCTTCTATACACCGTTTTGAGGTTACACATTTTATTTTTATGCTAAAATTAATCATTTTTCTTTTTTTCAGTACCATCAGTTAACTTATACTTCATCAGATATATACACATTTAATTTAATTGTCATTAGTTGATCATATGTATTTAGCAAATTCCATTCTAATAATGCTATTTTGAAGAGAATTAAACATGGTGGAATTGTGATTTTGGTACTTCAATTATTTAAAAGTTGTTTTTCCACGCAATATCTGCTCAGAGCTGTATTTTTAAAATACATTTGAGCAGAAATTCACAATTTATTCAGAAAAATACACTCAAAAAAGTCAATGAAGAATCAAGAAGTCAGGAATGTCGGAAATGAAATTGTCAGGGAAATGAAAGATGAAAAAAAATAAATTAAATACAAGTTAGAAATAAATGAGAAATGTAAGAAAAAACGTTGCAAGCCAGCTTTAAACCATCAGAACCTCGGCTACAAAAGAACTGGCCGAGGAGATTGACGCATCGACGGGTCAAGCGTGTGACCCCGTGGAACGCTAAAGGTTGCAAAAAATGAAATGTAATGTCACATTGAAAAGAAAAGCAGCATCTCTGCTTTCCGCTTTGCGCTGAGCAGGCCGAGTCTTATCTTCACGTCTGACCTGACAGGGAGAGAGAGAGCAAAAAAAAAAAAGAAAATTCTGCCACTTTCCGAAATAAATCAAATTTACCACAAACATAACATAACACCATACCAAAAAAAAAAATATGCTGGGAAAATGCTGTCCCCAGCACAGGCTCTTAACAAGTTTACTGACATAAGAGGATTCTTTCATCTTTTCGCCAGCTTTTACAGCGAGTCAGCTCTTTTTCTCTCTCCCCCACAGAAACCCAATTTCCCCACAGAGGAAAGAAGCTTCAATTCACACTTTGAGATGGACATTGGACAGTCAGCCAGAAGACTCATTTTTGATGACCCTATTTTAAATGGCCGAGATAAGCTGGTCCACGAGATGGAATTGCATCTCGACTTCAGATACCAGGAAAGCACAAACCAGTGATGGAGAAGAACGGCCCATGATGGGCAGAGAAGCGAATTGCTGAGAAACAAAAAATAAAAATAAATAAACGACAGACTCATTATGCTTCCCAAATGAAGTCATACGGATGACCCAATAGGCAAATTAGCAAAACAGCTTATCAAATCACACCATGCCCTGCCTCCTGGCTCCGTCTGAGGTGTCCGCGGGCACGTCCCCGTGTGCCACCCTGCAGATGCCACAGTGTTGTGAACAAGGCGAGCTGCTGAGGTGGCCGCGCATTTGCATGTGTTAATGGGCTTTTATTGTGCGCTGTGTGAGCAAATTAAGAAGCCGTATTTACTGATCAGCAGAAGAACAAAAGGAAGGTCAGCCTGTGGGACAAACGCACACCAAAACGCCGTTTTACACACTGCCAGGAAATTCTTGGGGAAATTGTGATTGATTAATTGAGAGCTCTTGGTAATTATTCCCTGGCATTGTTCTGGAGGCTTCTGGTGTGGACGGCAGTTTGGAGAAGAGACTGGTCTTACGGAGACAAAAGATTCCTCTAAAGAAATGGCTTGGCTTTAAAGAAGGAGAGGAAAAGCAGCAATGTTTGTTAAAAAAAAAAAAGCAGTGGAGTCAATATTTAATTTGGAATAATTCATTGTAATTCTAATTTTATTTAAAGAGACTTACAGCGCATTACAGTCATTTTAATAATGAAAAAGTTACAAATTGTAACTATTTTATTGACAATTATGTACAACGTGGGATTTAATTGTTCGCAAAAAATTTTTATAAAGACAATCCAGGTTAAAGTCAGTCATAATTTAACTTCTAGTGCAAATAAAGCCAAACTGATTCAATAATAATAATAAAAGAATAGTGTAATAAAATAAAAACGTAAAAAAAAATCCACCAATCACGGTGCTTGCCAACACAAAGATAATACGCTTTTTAAAAATATAATACAACCAGTCATCTGAATGTGACCTGCCTGATCTGTGTATTTGGTGGGAAAAAAGAAGAAGCTTTCGGTTTAGAACACAAACGGAATATCCTCATTGCTCCTCTGGGTCCGATTGCGTTTGCAGTGGGTCGAGTTCGCTGCGTCTTTCATCTACATGAGTGTAATCTCACATGCACTCAAAAGCACTCCAGAAAAATTGCATGCGAGTCTCCACCGACGTGTGTGAGGCCAGACCTCGCCTTGGCTTGACATCGCAGAGAAAAATCTTAAAAGCTTCGCAGCAATCAAGTGTTTTTCCCCCAAGAGCTCAGAAACGACAAAGTTCAAAACACTTTCAAAGCGCTTAAGTAGTAAAAGAAGTAAAACAGGAGTATGAACTGTTGCCTTCTTGTGATGTAATGCGGCCATTGCTTTATTTTTTTACTTTCATTTCTTTCTGTAGATAATTGACCAGAAAATAGGCAAATAAAATCATTTTATGTTAATTCTTGTATAGGGATGATTTTGAATTTCGAACAATTATCAAGTTCCGAGCAAATAATATTTTGATTTTATTGCTCTTTTGGCTGCAAACTGCTATCCAACATCTAGAACGCTGACCACAAGAAAAAAAAATGTATGGAATGTGAGAAAGTGAATGAACTCATCAATATGGCCACTAGGGACTGTGTCAGAATTGTGGTCTGCGTTTAACCATGAAGTGAAAACACACAGACCCGGAGCAGTGGGCAGCCTTTGTAGTTGTAGAACCAGCTGGAGGGGGATTCGAATCCACAACCCACCGGACCACAATTTCCACTAAGCATAATAAATAAATCCTCCTTTGACCAACTTGTCAGATGGTCTTTATCGTCTTTTCTTCCAGGCTATAGCGTGCGGCGAAAACTTCAAAAAATTGCTCCTTGAACGTTCGAGTCAAACGGCACAAGAGTGTTTTACAACAAGAAGCGCGAGCACAGACCCGTCGGTCCTGCTCTCATTTAAAAGGCCCCATAATTAAATCCCTGGGAAAACGAATCTTTATCAAAGTCTTATCGCTGTTCTTTCTCTCTCTTACACACACACACGTATTCCCATTAATATTCAACCTGGGCAAAGGATGAGTCCATCAGCAAATCTCTCCGCCAGCCCAGTGGTCGACCCCAAAGACACGTTGTGCCTCTTTTCGCTTATTTAATCAGGGCAAAGATTAAATTTATCGTTCCTCATTTATGGCACTCTCGTTTTAACGGTACCTTTAGTTCTGCCCTTCATAGTCAATTATCATCCACACGGCCATCCTTCAATTTAATGCAATCAAGCGACACTCTCCTCTTCTTCCCTTTTTCTATTCCAGTTGCCTTTTTCTCCCAAAGCAGTGGGACCTCACTGATGAAGAAGAATACAGGGCAAATTGAATAATAAAAAATGTCAAATGAAATTAAAAAGGTCAGGCCGGTGAAATCACGTGCAGGACGGCGAGCGCAGATAAGCGGAGTGGTGGCGTTTAGCTGACTGCGGCTGAAAGAGCGAAGGAAATCAGCGGTGAGTGTTTGACCTCAGGTGACCCGCAGCCACTATCCAGGGTCACAGCGGAGAATGGAGATGCACCTGCTGATTTCAGGAGATGAGTGAGGGGAAGTAAACCCGTCTTGACTTTCTTTCTCAATTAGTCGGGACTGGCTGGTAAAAGTGTCCTGTCTAAACCTGGACTGACAGCTACAATTACACACCGCAAGAGGAAACTCCTATAGGTGAGGAATTACAGGCCCCTCTTCTCTCCAAAAGGCATCTCAATTATTTATCTCTTCCATTCTCCCTCGCTCTCTGTGTCCTGCTCTGTCAAATGCTGAATGGTTTCAAAACAACACTGTGGGACAATTACAAAGCCAGATGGGAAAATTGTATATAATAAGAAGGTTAAACAATAATTAAAAAAAAGAAAATCAATACAAATCGATTATTTCATTTTGAAAATATAAAAATTGAGAAAATGTCTAATCTTATAATTACAGAAATGTTTTTATTAAATTACGTAAATATAATAAATAGAATATATATAAATAGAAAAACGTATATATAAAAACGTAATTATAAAATTATGAAGAAAATTAAAACTCCAGCTAGTCAATTTTTGTTAAAGTATCTCGCTTCAGTAAACACATTAAAAAAACAATTATCCTTATAATAAAAACATATTGTGGCATGTGAGTGAAATTTGAAAACGTACATTTATAATTTATGAAATAAAAAAAAGAAAATATTACTTCAATAAATAAAAATAGCAGTCAAATGGTTAAAGAGTTGAACTTGTGACCAAAAGGAACTGAACCCGATCTGCTGCCCTGTGGCATGGCTTAATGCTGCCCACTGCTCCAGGCTCTTTGGTGTGTGTGTGTGTGTGTGTGTGTGTGTGTGTGTGTGTGTGCGTGGTGCGTGCGTGCGTGCGTGGTGTGTGTGTGTGTGTGTGTGTGTGCGCGTGCGTGTGTGTGTGTGTGTGTGTTCTTCATTGGTTAAAGACCTTAAATTCCTAGAACATACCCGACCTGACACACTTTCCTATAAATGACAAATAATAAATGGCATTTATAAACCACATACTACATACTCAGACATATTTGTTTGGCAAAATTCCCAAAAATGTTAATAAGTAAATAAATTAAGTAAATAAATAAAATATGTACTCCCCCCCCCCAAGATATTATGTCTTTGTCTTGTACAGCAGGTCGAATGGCAAAAAGTCTGACATACATCATAAACCACAAAATCCTAAATGACATTTCTCAGAAATGTAAAACCACTTTTGTAGTATTACTATAACACATTACTCAACACAAACGCATTACAGTCTAGCATTTTAACAACCAATTTAACATTTTTATTTACCAGATTTGTGACATTAATGCAAAAAAAAAAAAATTCCCTCTTGTCCACTGAAAGGGGTCAAAATTCCAGAACGTCCTACAGTTTACACTAAATCATATCAGCCCACCCATCTCTTTCTGGGGTCCTCACAAAGGAAGACAAGTCAAGTGTGACAGACAATATGCGCCTACGCTGTGTAACATGAAGGTGCCATTGAAGAGACACAAGGACAGAGTGGCGCCACTGCACACACACTCTGAAACATACACACACAGAGCCCGAGTGTCTCTCCCAGAGCCCTCTATTCACATTCAGCCAGGAAATAATAGCGGCTGACAGACAACTGGCACAAAAAAGGTAAAGCTAATACTATTCATGTGAGGAGACATCTACAGTACGTCTGTGTGCGAGTGTGTGAGGCCTTAAATGAAGTCGGGCGGCGTGAGTGACGTGGCCGAGGGGCAGGTCTGGCTGTCTGTCACACAACAGCAGAAAGGAATGGAATGAACCAGTGTGAAAACCGAGGAGATCCCAACGGCTTGAAAAGGGAGAATCCACACCAATTGTCATCAGAGGGCAAGACTGCGACGAGTTCAAAAGTTGAAAAGTTCATACAAGGGGGAAAAAAAGAGGTTTGAGACGGAGACGCTTCGTTCTGCCATCACATTCAGCAGCATTTTAAGTGGCTGCAGGAAAACGTGAGAATGTTGGAATCATCCGGAACGAATGTCATGCTTGTGCAGAGCTCATCCACAATCACATACACTGGTAATTTACTACAAATCTCAGTTTAGTTTGTCTTCCAGCCACTTCCTGTCTCTCAATTACTGAATTACTTGTCCAATGCGAGATGCATCGCAGGTGTATTTCCTTGTAAATCAAACTTTATGACTGATGCTTATGGCTTATTGTTCCAAAATTTACTTCATTTTTACTGTTGACTTTTAAAGTACAGTAATTTGTCTTAAGAAAAAATAGAAGAATGTGAAGTATAGCCTTGTGTTTATTTTGAGTCAATTTCACTGTTAAATACAGTAATTTCCCAATTTTAGTTATCACACTTCAAATATTCTACAGTATTTCACTGTGAAAACAATATTCTTCTTTAACTAGTGAAATGAATTTTAACATTTATATATAGGATATCTTACATATGTAGAGATAATAGAGATTATTGATATCTTACATATGTAGATATGGAGATAATCTGTTATGATATCAATTTGAAATGCCAATAATTCTACATTTAATATTATTTATTTGAACATTTTAGCAAATTTAATCCACAACAATATTTTTGTAACCATTTTTCCCTTTTTCAAAACTTAAAAAAAAAAAAAAATAATAATAATAATAATTGGCAGCATTTTTAAGAACTTTCTTATTGAGAAATTTTATTACCAGCAGTTGACAGGTTGGATGGTGTTCCAATTAACGTAATCACTGAAATATACTAAACTTACACAGTCGGAAAAGTGGAAACTCTATGCAACATTCTGATAATCAGAAACACTTTAACAAATTTCAACGCACTTTGGCCTTTTTATGTGAGATAAACCCCTCATTACTTGAAATAAGGGAGTGATTTTGATTCGAATCCTTCTATCCCGGGAAAGGCGACTCTTGTTAGCATATCTGTAAACATGAGAGGTAATAACCTGAGACTAAAACACTCAAGAGAAGGTCTAAGTACATCAGCAAACGTCATTAGAGCAAAATGATCAGAAGAACGAGAAGTGAAAAAGAACAGAGCGGAGGGCAAAAAAAAAAAAAAGCAGCAGCAATGCCTTTTAAGCAGGTGTTTACCAAAAGTCTTGGAGCAGAAAATCAAACAGCGAGGGCGTGAGGCTGGGTCACACGTCTCAGAGCAGAGGAATTTCATGTCCTTTAAGATACGCTGGGATCTTTATTTGTCTACCGACTCGCTGGCTTTTTTTCTCCGGCTTTCAAACCCGGGTCAGAGTTTACTTGTGAAATAAATTCTGGTGACCAAAGGTGAGTAAACATCAACATCAACAAAGGGCCAAACACAAGACGCCGCCAAAGCTCCCTGAGCCTGTCTGTCAGCACCCGGTGTGGTGAGACAGATGTCAGTGTGTTCGTGTCTTTGTTTTTGTTGTTGGATTTACTTTCTTTAATGCCGCTGTTAGCGCTCATCCCCTGACGATTTAGAGTTCGGCCCTTTGACAAGGATGTGGCGGAGAGGACCGCGGTGCGTCTCCAGCGCCCGAAAGGTCAAGGAAATGTTCCGGGCTTCACAGCAGCTCATTATGGACAGTCGGCAGGACGCTGTCGCCAAAAAACGACAAGCTGCCAGTCAAAATATCAAAACTTTGACATGGTGGGTTCTGCACACACTTGCCCTTCCTCGCTTTTCTCTAGGTGACACTTGCAGATCTAGCTCATTCACACATTTTTTCCATCTTTATCATGGCATTCCAAATACTAAATGTGGTGGCAATGATATGCATATAAAATATGTTTATTTATTATTACATTTTATTATACACATTTTTTAAATAATGGCAGACCAATGACCTCCAGAAAAAAAAAGATTCTACATTGACTCCAAATATTAATCCCTGTGTTAATATTTTAAACCATGAATCCTTTCAAACTTTACAAACATTCGGTTTGAACACAAAAACTGAAGAGCAGTATTGTGTATGATCTACATTTATTTGGTTGCAAATAATAAATAAGTTTAATTTTCCAGTTTTATCACCATAGTTTTGCCAAAGATGTCAATTGTGTACTTTTGTTTTTGCTACAAGATTCCGTTTTTATTTAGTTGTTTTCATTCAATTTGTTTTACTTAGTTTATTGCACGATTGAATGTCGATCAAATTAGAATAATAACATATTCATAATAAAATAGCACCATGAAGGGAACAAAACGTCAACGTTTAAACGCCAAAAATGTGTCACGTTCTCACATATTCGGTTTTCATTTCTTTACTCCCATTTTAGGAACTAGACTCATTTAAATTTTTACATTTTTGTATACCAGTCGACTCTTTTTACTGGTATGTCCCACTACTTTCAACACTTTGCTTTGGTTGTCTTTTCTTTGCATTGACCTTTAAGCAGAAACATCACAGATGGTGCTTGTGTTGGGAAGAGCAGGGAGGCAGAACAGGAACGCCGTCGGAATCTCGGAATGCTACAATCTCAAACAGCTGGATTGATCCGCCATGCGTGTGGAAAACAAACCCACTGGAGTGTTCCAGTACCACAAACTACTTCAACACAAACAACATATCCACTGGAGGCAAAACCCAGCACATACTATGCCTCGTTCCATTATTTCCTTATCGAATGCACGTTTCACTGCGCTGGACAGTACAAGTCAACACGTGGACAATTCCTTTCGGTGTCTAATGGTAAACAACTGGACCCGGGGCAGGGGACACAATAGCATGCAAGTGCATTGCTATGTCAAGTCTTGTCTTGTCTGATGCTATATCGGCTTTCCCGCGCAGGGGCCCCGGAGGGCCGGGACCGGGGCTCCTAGAGTATTCAGGGCAGTTAAGGTATTAAACCAGTTCTGAATGGTCTCGGATTTCAGACATCACCTTCTCCTGCTGGTCTGGTCGAGGCAAGTGACGCGGGCAGGTCGTGTCAAGCATATTCCGCAATATAGTGCATTGATGGAGTAACAGGGACTGGGACGTGATGCTCTCTGGATGTTTATGGTTTTGGTGTAGATTTGGATGCAAAATGCTTTGTTTTTTTAACGGCTACAGTTTAACAGAAGGCCGAGTTAAACTGCCAGTTATTCACAAGAATCTAGTTTAGACGAATGGGCTGGATGACAATGAGTGGCTCATCAGCGCCCTCTACTGTCATTTACAAATCTATTTATTAGCAAATTATTTGGAAAAAAGGATGGTAGACAAACGATTGTGCATTTAATGAAAAACTCCCTGTGTTAATATTTTAAAACATAAATCTTCCGTGCACACTTTACAAACACCAAGTTCTATCAAAAACTGAAGTACAGCATTGTGCATAATCTAAAATTTTAAAGTAATGAATATGGAAGATAAACTAGACTTTGCGTTGAACTTCATAGGTCAAAACGTATAAAAAAAAGTTACATTAATATTAATATTTAAAACGGAACCAGAGAATGAAAATGATTGTCAGTAACGTGAGAAAACCTCTTCATAACAGTATTCACAAAAGGTCTGGTGATTTTCAGTTTCAAAGTTCACTAGTCACAACACAGATTATAACTGGTAGAGATTGCTCTCTAAAATTGACCTTCAGAGACATCTGAAGGTCGTTTCCATTTGAAAATGAATCTAATATTAGCGTACAGTCCAGACTACTAAATGAAATAAAATCACTAAATATAGAATAAAAGGGCCACGTTTGACACCAGCAGTGGCCTGATATGGCCTGTGGGCCGAAGGTTGAATATCACTACTACACACAGCTAAATAATTTTTTAATTAGCTAAATTAAGAAAGAAATAGCTTTGATTTCTTGCTTTTTATTCTTTTTAATTAATGTGAGTAACACTAATTGAGAAATTATAATACATATAAAATTAGTACATCATATGAGTGATCCCAGAGCTTTTTTTTTATTTTAAACTAGACATTTTATGCTTATCTAATACCAAAGAAAGGCCGCGTGATTGGCAGGTGGTGGGCAGGGCTGATCTGAGAGCAGGTGAAGTGTGTGTCTTTGCTTTGATCTGACCGTGTGTGTGTGCGTGTGGCTGCCAGGCATGGGAAAGTTTGACAGGCATCGGGAAGTTTGGGGTTGGGAAAGCATTCTTGAGTAAACACCCCTGAGGACTTTGTTGTTTGAAGCTTAATCAAAGACCACTTAGACTGATCTGAAGCCAGAATCCCGCTGTACAATATCAAACCACGTGACACGTGACTTTGAGATATGGTGGTGAACGAATATTTTGGGGGGGGGTCACAGTAGTGAAGGTGGGGTCTGTGTTTTTACGTAATGGCTCTTTGTGAGATCCACAATTCATCCCTGGAAAAACATGCTGGTCACAAGCTGGTCGCTGAATTATCGAAAACCCTAGATGTGGAAAAACTAAACAGCACTCAGCGAATAAACCGAAGACAGTATAGTTGAAGAAAGTATGTATGTTGTATGTATATACACTGCCGTTGGGGTCACTTTGAAATGTCCTTGTTTTTTAAAGAAAAGCACTGTTTTTGTCACTGAAAATAACTTTAAACTAATCAGAAATACACTATACATTGCTAGTGTGGTAAATAACTATTCTAGCTGTATACGTCTGATTTTTGGTGCAATAAATACACAAGTGTATAGAGGCCAATTTCCAGCAAATATCACTCCCGTGCTTTAATGGTACAACGTGTTTGCTAATTGTGCTAACAATTGCTAACAATAATGGATGACTGGAAAACCCTTGTTTGATAATGCTAGCACTGCTGGAAACAAAACTGACCTTCCTTTCAGCAGTTTGAGAATCTGGAGCATCACATTTGTGGGTCAATCAAACGCTCTAAATGGTCAGAAATAGAGAACTTTCATGTGAAACTCGACAGTCAATGTTCGTGGAAAATAAAGTGTGAGTTTTCATGGAACAGGCAAAATTGTCTAGGTGAGCCCAAACTTTTGATCAGTTGTGTATGTACTGTATATATATATCACGTACAAGTATACTATACATACTGTATACGGATAAATAATTTCTTGAGATCAAAAACTAATACTACACTGACACCTACAGTCCAGACATGAGTACTGCAGTTTGAACAACCACTAAAAAACAGGATCAAGAGAAATTCCCGATAATGGAAGTAAACACATATCTTGAAGGCGGACATCACAATGCTCACGTAGCCCTGCCGAAACACGGTGCATCGTTATCAAGATGGCTTTTGCCAACAGACAATGGAGGAAAGATAATATTTGTCTGCTGAAGGGTTTTAGCGACTCATACACACGGTACAAGATCATCAACAGATACTACAGCTTTTAAATAAAGAAGGAAAATCCGATATTGTAGTTAGAAAACAGATTTATAGTCCCATAAATAAGGGCCTAAAAATCTTAAGCCGATCAAGATGGATTTTAAAACACTGCCAAGGGAAACAAAACCAACATGTTTTATTTAACTAAGAAAAAAAAACCTGATGTACTTTATTTGACCTTTAATTTGACCATAGGTTTTGGGTAATACAAACAGAAAGATTCTTCGATCTCCATCAACGTTAGTAAATTACAAATTTCTAAAAGAGAGAAGCAATTACCCACAATGCAATGGTGTGTCATGGGCCATGCGGTGAAGAGGTCAAGAAGTGGAGCTGTTCTCACATTCTTCACAGGTATTATTTCGATTCTCGCTCTCTGCACAGACTTTGAACATCCTCCTCATGTCAACAGAAAGAGCGTGAGCTTGAGACAGAATAACAAACATTCCTAAACACAGCACGAGAACAATGCTGGTCCAAAATCTGAGCGAATCTACGGGCAGAATCTAGACAAAGTTGGCAGAGCGTAAATTGATAGAGGTAGATGAAAATGTCGTCATGGATAAGGCTTTCAAAAGATGACGAAATCAATGTTCTGAAGTAATCAAAAAGCTATTTGTTAAAAAAAATAGTAAAACTAAATTGGCTTTGTATTTGTACTGTTGTACTATCAGAAAAATGAGCTGGACAACTGGGAAAAATTTCACAATGGCTTAAGATTAATCATACCACTACTGCCTCTTTGTAATGTTCTTAATATTTAATTGAGCTTTTTTATGCTCAAAAGTTTGAAAGCTGAGGAACATCCATCAGATTAACGTCTGACATGGGAAACCTGTTGAAGCAGGTCTGGATTATTCTCAGGTTTCTGTCTTTGCTGTGTGCAATCTGATATACAGCTATTACAATATTCCAAACTGTAGTTTGGAAATCCTTTCATATTTAAGAGTAAAGGTTATATTAGGTTTAAACCGTTTAGCAGGAGATTAAAAAACAAACTAAAATATACAGTATTAAAAACATATTTAAATAAATTTAAAGTAACAGTAAAATAACGGTATTACAATAACAGATAATACAGATATAACAGATAAAAGGTAGTGGACAAAAACACACACAAGGAAGTGTGTGTGTGTGTGTGTGTGTGCGTGAGCGTGTGTGTGTTCGTGCGTGTGTGCAGCCTGTGCCATTGACCTTTTAAGTGTACAAGTGTACAACAGAAAGTGTGAAAGAGATAGCCTGAGGGTTACACAAAAAGAGAAAGGAGAATGCATCTCCTTTCTTTAACGTTTTCTGTACTGAAATATAATATTTATTTGAAAAGATTGAGTAAATTGAACATTTGTGTGTTGGTGTTGAAGGATAGATGAAAACGTTCTGTTCCCTGCATTGAAGCAAAGGGGTTTGTGTTGTTGTGCTTGGACGTCAGTTGAAGAAGCAACAGTATCTCTGGTTCCTTTGTCTGGCTGTTTGTAATGAGCCTGTAATGACTTCATGTATAATGCAGCAGAGATCATCTATCTCTGCCCGGAGCAGGGGTCCCGACTCACAAACCCTCTGCTGTCCTGGTCAAGGCATCGATAATACAAATAATTGTGGGTTTTTATGGCTTCTACTGAGTGTTTTTCATTTTGAAAGTTGTTGTTAAAAACTTGAGGATATCACTTTAAAATTGAAGTTTGTTTTCCAAAATTTGGACTTGCTTTTTTTTAACAAATTATTCATTATTATTTACTTTTTTTTTTTTACTCCAACCTAGAGACTAAGATATGATTGCATTGGGAAATCATAACTTTTGTTTTGCTCTTGACAAATCACGACGAGGAAGTTTTGATCTCAAGTTGGTTCTTGTTATAAAACAAACTGCTCGTCCTAACATTGGAAAGTTGAAATTCATCCAATCGTTCTGGAGAGATGACGTTTGTGTCCATAACGTATGAAAAGGTTGCACGTATACAACATGTTATCTTCAAATGTCTAACTTAAGGCATATAATGTGATTAAACACGTAATTAATCGCTCGACATGCCTGATTTTAACACTTAATTGAGAAAATCTGGCATCGTAGACTTACCGGTTTCTCACAGATAATCTGTTGCGCTCCAGTTGACTGAACTTGCCGCAGTTTAAATGTGATGCGTTAATGTTGCCAGACGACTGCAAAAATTAAGCCGAACTTAAAGAGATATTGCTTGCACTTTTCTAAATAAGAGAAAGACTTTAAAAAGCTCTGGAATTCAACTTTATAGCGGTAGCTGTTGCTAACCTATGCCATGGTCATGATTTCCAGTGAATCCATACAACGGACGCGTCATATTACGTCACCTTGTTTTCGTCACTGTCCTGTTAGGCGCTCTCCAAACATTACGGTAAAGGCAATGTCTTCCGGGTTGCGAATATCCAAAATAATTTGTTCGGGGATCTTTTTTCTGCACTTGGGTCAAAATCCAATTACAAAACGCAAAATAATAATTTTATAGGACTTTTTTTTATTTAATTGTTAGAATATTTCTGAATTATTGTCTAATAGTAATTATTACTGTTTAACGTACAGGACACACTGTTTGTTCTCAATCATTTACAAATTAGGTTTGGGCTTTCGTTAAGAATTAAATTAAAAATTTAAGTTAAATATACCTATTATATTATATTATATATAAATAAATATTATTTTAGTTATTAGTTGTTTTAGCTCCCAGTGTTGATCTCCCAATGTCTCATTTAAATCGAAAAATTTAAATGAAAAAATTGATTCACCGAAATCATTTGGACGATGACTCTATTTTTTTGGCATGTCGTGGAAATGTAGTTTTCATTTCCGTACGATGAATATCTAAACGTGCAATAAAAACTACACTTCCCACATTTCGTGAGCAGGTGCCGTGGCAACTTGTTGCAGCGTGAAGAAATAGGGGTGACCTCCGAAAAACCCGGTGCGACAGGAGATCCGCTGTCATTGAAGCTGCTGCAATGGTAGGACGTCAGAGACTTTTAACCAACTCATAAACCATTTATTTTACATTCATGAGTTTGTTATAGCTATTCTAAACGCGGTGCCGTTTCGTCACCTAATGGTGGAAATAAATACAGACGCTTAGCTGTATTTATAAGCTTTAACTAGACGTGACTTTTAACCAAGCTTAAAGTTTTGCATCCGTTTGTTGCATGTGTTTGACAAACTTGATGACAAAAGACGTCGAAAGATGTAAAACCATCCTAATCGCATAGAGATCGATTGCGTGAAACACTTTACAAGTGATGTTTGTAAAATAATTACTTAAATTAACAAAATGATATTCTGATGTGCACTACAACTAGTTATACATATTGTAGATAACTAAATACGGTTTCTTTTGAACTAGTTGTTACTAACCGTTATCTCACTTGGGCATTGGAAAAGTCTTCCAGTTTAAAAATATCTCACGCTATTTTGAGCACTGACTATTTATATGTTCCTTGCTGGGAGCTGCTTCACACTTTTCAATTAGACAGTTTCTATGTGGGTATTTGAAAGTAATGCAAATTTTCAAGTTGAGTTTATCTTTTTCCATTTTTTTTAACCATAGCCTGAGCCCGTTAAAGTTCTGGTGACCGGTGCGGCTGGACAGATTGCCTACTCTCTGCTGTACAGTATTGCCAAGGGAGATGTCTTCGGGAAAGATCAGGTAGAGCCAGGATTTTCCTTAAGCAGTGTGTACATCCAATTAAAGGATGTTGTGTCATTCAGGATGTTGATTGACTGATTCCATATGCCATGTGTCTTTGGCCCACACACTAATGTTTACCTTTTTTTACTTTCTCAGCCACTTATTTTGGTGCTTTTAGACATCACCCCAATGTTGGGTGTGCTGGAAGGAGTTGTTATGGAGTTACAGGACTCTGCCCTCCCGCTTCTGAGAGGTACACACACACACACACACACACAAACACACTGCGCAGGGTGCTGCTTTGAAACCGGGTGGAAACTTCACAAGACTTTGTGTTCTCAGTTCCCTGTGTCAGTTCTGTGACACAAAGTACTGTTTTTATTTCTCAACGGACAAGAGCCCAAGGAATCGGACTGGGATTTTATATGATCTTTGATAGGGATGCTAAATTTAGATTTGTTGTTTCTATAACAGGATGGCATGAGACAGTTGATAGTATGTGTTTAGATAATGCATCACGTGCCACATTACATCTAATAAAATATTCATTATATAATCATTTTATTATTGTATACAATCAATTGAATATGTTTAGCCCTTTCATTGTTTTGATTCTGTGTTGGTGACTGTGTTCCAGAGGTCATTCCAACTGATAAAGAAGACGTAGCTTTCAAAGATTTGGATGCTGCCATTCTTGTGGGCTCCATGCCAAGAAGAGAAGGCATGGAAAGATCGGACCTGCTAAAGGCTAACGTCGCCATCTTTAAGTCCCAAGGAGCAGCGCTTGAAAAATATGCAAAGAAAACTGTCAAGGTTTGTCAAAGTCACAGACTTTTTTTATTTTAACAATAGAGGCTGCACTTGTGTTCTGCGAGTGTAAATGTTGTTTATATGTTGGTATATTTTTCTTCCTACAGGTTCTGGTGGTTGGTAACCCAGCAAACACCAACTGTCTGATCGCAGCCAAATCCGCTCCCTCTATACCCAAAGAGAACTTCTCTTGTCTGACACGCCTGGATCACAACAGAGCTTGTTCACAGGTCAAGTATATCTACATTAAAGAGTACCTGATAAAAGAGTGATCAGCTGATTTGCATCAGTCACATTTTATAACCTGAATTTTATGAATGTGTATTCCACAACTGTCCTCCAGGTGGCAATACGCTGTGGAGTTTCTGCCTCCTGTGTGAAAAACGTCATCATCTGGGGAAATCACTCCTCCACACAGTATCCTGATGTGCATCACTGTACAGTGAATGTGCAGGGGAAGGTCCTGCCTGCTTTTGATGCTGTGAAGGACGATGCCTGGCTGAAGGGAGAATTCATTTCAGTACGTGCAATGTGCCTTGCGTACCTGTAGATGTCACTGTTGACCCATTTACTGATAATGGTTACTACGAGTGAGAATTACTGAAGACTATGAAGTTACTCTTTCATTCATCTCTCCAATGTTGTTTGGCATTGATAGAGATAATAATAATACAAATGCTTTCGATTTTTATTTGAACGGCGCTTTACAAGTCTTCTCAAAGCGCCTCTTACAATGAGGAACACCATGCACACCATCCTTTTGCCCGGAGAAATAGCGGCAACCAATCTGCGCCAGCGTCCACACAAGGCCAGATTAACCAGAGTAACCTGCATGTTTTTTCGGATTGTGGGGGAAACCGGAGCACCCAGAGGAAACCCACGCAAACACGGGGAGAACATGCAAACTCCACACAGAACGGCCCCGACCGGCCTCGAACTCACACCACAAGTCACAACCTTCTTGCTGTGAGACGACAGCGAGACCCACTGCGCCACCGTGCTGCGGAGATGTGTTTTGTTTTAGAAGAAAATGTATATATATTTTATTTTAATATATATTATAATATATATTTTTCTAACTGATTTTCAGACCGTCCAGCAGCGTGGCGCTGCAGTCATCAAGGCCAGGAAGCTTTCCAGCGCTATGTCAGCAGCCAAGGCCATTTGTGATCACATGAGAGATATCTGGACAGGCACTCCTGAGGTCAGCTCTTAAAGGGTCCTTCACAGGAGTGGCATACATTATTCTGAGATGTGTTGCATTTTTACAGTTGTATTTGGTGTTCATTGTGGCATAAAATTAAGAATAATAAGATATGTATCTTATTAAGGTAAAACGTATAAGGTAAAGGAATAAGGTAAAACGTATATATCAACGTGTGTGTGTGTGTGTGTGTGTG
>CM051497.1:24492820-24504529 GCA_028031935.1 Paedocypris micromegethes | reverse complement strand
GTATATATATATATATATATATATATATATATATATAAATTGTAAATTTTGTATTTACAATTTTTGTTTTCACAATTTTGTATTTACAATTTTTATATAAAAAATTGTATTTATTTATTTTAAATTTGAACGTTATGAAATAGCTTTATGTTCATAATCAAATATTTGTTTTGTAGGGTGAATTTATCTCAATGGGGGTCTATTCCACTGGAAACTCATATGGAGTACCCGAAGACCTGATTTATTCATTTCCTGTTTCAATCAAGGTGTGACGAGAAATCTCCTTTTACCTCTATAATGGTTAAATGAAATACAGTATAAGACCTGAACATTTTGTTTATTATTAATTTTACTATGTATATTGTGTTTTTATGTTTTTTGTCAAATACAAATGGTGTTTCGGTAATTGTTTTATGTGTACATTCAACATTAGGACAAGACCTGGAAGATTACTGATGGACTGCCAATCAATGACTTCTCAAGATCTAAGATGGAAGCAACAGCAGCTGAATTAGTGGAAGAAAGAGACACTGCTCTTACCTTCCTTGGTGTGTGATGAAAATATGAGCCATCACCACATTTAGATGCCATTTAGACACTCCGAAAGATATTTGTTCTTCTGCTATACGATTACAAAAAGCAGATTTAAATTTAAGATCTAATTACACAAAACTGTCTAAACTAAGTGGTTTGCATTATATAGCAACTGTCATTGTAGATTTTAAAATTACTAGTATGAATGACAAAGCAGTGAAAAGAAACCCAGTACGTTCTTTTCTGTCATTGTTTTGGTCCAGCCGAATGTTACATATACATACTGTTACAGTCTGGCAAGTGTTTGTCAAAAATTATAAATAAATGTTTTAATAAACGTTCAATGGCATTATAAATTCTGAACAAAAAGTAATAAAAGTACTAGATTTAAAAAGTATCTTTGTTCTTATTGTAAAATTGGTTACCGTATATCATAACAAGAGTTACTTGTGCCAAGTTACAATCATTGCAATCAATCATTTTTATCAATTTTTATTATGGACTTGAATCGCTCCCACAAATTTTGAATTATTTCTCTTTAGAGTGCACTCAGGGGAACCTTTATGAATGTAATTAGGGCAGAACTCTGCGCTCATAGTAAAGGGCATTGATGAAGTTGTAAACGTGGCCGCGGGCAAAGTGGCCAGATGTCAGAAAAGCTAGATTTTGCAGATGCTATCAGTTACTTTGGTTTGTTTTTGCGCTTTAGTACCATAATTTACACCACTTATTGACAATTTGAAATTTGCAAGGGTTATCTTGAAATCCTACGGAGCCCCCAAAGGCACATGGAATTTTTTTTTTTGTGACATCTCGCAAAACTATTGCGAGATTTTGCCAAAAACATTGCGATATCTCGCAAAACTATTGCGAGATGTCGCAAAAGTATTGCGAGATCTCGCAATACTTTTTGGTTTTGTTCTACTTTAGTGTCAGATTGGCAGTCGCTGTTTATGAAATTGATCGGAAAACATCAGGTGTTCGTTATTGGAGCGCTGCATTGAAGGTGCTGCATCTCTGAAGAGCTTCTGTAAGGCGAGCAAGACGTCTCAGATGAGAAAATACTCAGTCATTTAGCAGACGCTTTTATGCAACGTAGGTCAATGTCAAATCAACTTTTACCAATCATCATCCTATACCTGGGAATCAAACCGATCAAGTGTCTAACTTGCTGACTGAGCTACAGTACTAAAATACTGTATACAGTTCTAAATAAAAGTTCCCACATTACTAACAAGCTCAAGTGTGTGGCCTGTTATTTTCTGACTCTTTCTAAAAGGTATATTTTTAGAGTTTGTGTGCTAATACTAAAACACATATAGAATGTACATTTACTGTAGTAATTAGGAATTGACGCAACACATTTTTGTGAATTGATTTTATTAAGAAAACAATCTCTACAAAAATGAGAAATTGTGTTCCTACAGTATCTAAGTTATCTTATCCAACCTAAACATTTGTAGGAGGCCAAAATTCAAACAAGGCATTGAATCAGGGACTGAAAAATGTTATTGCATAACAAACACAGTCAAAACTAAATGTTTTTGTACATTTGGATAAAAACGAAAGTATTTTTATTCCTGGACAAATACAGTAAATTAAACGTAAAATATTTTGTCTTCCATAAAAACTCAAGTCACAAAAATACACTTATTTATAAACACTAAAATGCTGCCAAAATTTTTTGAGTAAATGCTACAAAGTTAAAGTCAATGTTTCTACAAGGCAAGACTGTAGTTTGAGTGTCATCTGTGCTTCATATCACAAATACCAATAATAAATGGGTCACACATACCACATAATTTGGTAGATTGAAACGAAACTCTTGTGAAAATATGGCACAGTTGGTAAACGTGGATCATATGGAAGGGCATGTTCATCATCCAAAGGAGAAAGGTTGTCACTTGTCCTGTAAGTTCAGGCGAGGCAAACATCACATTGAGTCGACGTCAGGACATTTAGATTTTTTGAAAGCTGTGTGTGTGTGTGTGTGTGTGTGTGTGTGTGTTCCACACATCTACAGTGTCATCCACATCCTGTTAAAAACAACATACATTACACATTGATTTACACAGGCTGATCCTAATGATGAGAATGAGAATCCTAAAAATTCAGTACTTGTGAACCTAACCACAGGAACATTACTTTATTTACCCACAAAATTTGCATTTTAAATGTACTGTATTCCTCTTCTCTCTGCCCCTTCCTCTCATCTAATGGCTCCTATTATAACAATGTTTATGTTATTATAGCTCCTATTATAACAATGTCATTGATTAACTCTGAATAAATCCAATGCAACAGCACTGAAGGAAACTTTTGTCTATAGTTTAGCGAGATTTAGCAAAAAAAAAAAGTTTCCATGTTCCTGTCTCTGAAAAAGCCAAGTCTAGATGCCAGCCAATCATTTCCCTCGTTGTAACATGGCGTGTTTTCATTGGCTACGTCGAAACATTCCCCAGTCTTTTCTTTTTAAAAGGATGTAAAGTGAAATTTGTGTAAGCAATGGCGTGTGATTGCTCTTTTGTTGAATGATATTTTAAAAACGAGCTTCTCAGCAAATGTAAAAGTGTGAGAGTTAAACTTCCGCAGCGCTTTAGTGTCACCGCAGTGCTGCTCCAAAGAAGAGAGCGCTGATTGGCTAGCGGGACGAGCTAGGAACCACTCTTACGGAACCACTTTCGCGAGCCGACAGCATCCTCAAGCCTTCAGAGTAAGACACTTTCGATTTACTTGACATATTCTGCATGTACAAGACATTTGCTCTGTGGAGGTACGTCCTGCTGCGTGCTTTTAAACATACAAACCACGGCCGCTATTTCAAACGGGTGTGTTTTTGCAGCGCCGAAACCCATAATCTCTGTGGCGTTTGTATGAAGATGGGCATCAGCGTTCTGTGTTTGGCACAGAAGCGATGAAAATAAACCGCGAGAAGGTACCTCCAGCAAACATCACTTTAATTAGCTTCCCCTGTCACATGAAACCACTCAGAAATCACCAGATGCGTTAATTTCGAATCTTGATTCAACCAACTTCATTGATTCATAACTAACTAGGTAACTAGGAAGTAAACCGCGTGACGTGACGTGACGTGGTGGGAAACCGACCCAACAACCTACCCAGAACCTACCGGGATGACATTCTGAGGAAAACACACTTCTTCCTGTCACACGCCGTCTTATTGATGACGTGACGGCAATAAACTCGCGAGTAAAGGTCGAAAATGAAGTAATTTTTTCGCACGCTTTCATGCTGCGTTACTCGATAGTCAGTGGGAGGAGAGAGAGAGAGAGAGAGAGAGAGAGAGAGAGAGAGATAGAAAGAGAAAGAGAGAGAAACGAGATGTAAGCTTTTTTTAAAGGAGACCGCGCTCGCGAGCAGGAGGATGCGTGTATCGATCAGCTGACATTCGGTCGAATCCCAATAATTATTAGTATTTCTGCCCAGACCTCAAATCCGACGGGATGTTCTGTTGATTGCTTTTTTTTTGGTCTCGTGACGGTAGTGCTGTTAGTCCAAAACGGAATTACTTGGTTTTAAAATTCTATAGAGTTTAAAGGACTAGACTGCAGAAGTATGTCGCTTTACGTGGAAGGTAAGAAAAGTCGTTTTTAGTGAATCCCATCTCGCCTGATTTATTCCTGGTCTTTGCGTCATGTAAGTTGCAGTAATGAGAGTGACTGCATTGCATTCTTCAGGTCTTTCTCAATCGCCCAAAGGATTACGTTCTGGACAATGTTTTACCAAAAATGGTTTGCAGTTTGCTTGTTAGTCATTTCTGGAGGTTTTATATGTATTGTGATCATAGAGGGCGTTGTGTGAAGCCTCTTTGGGTTTGAAAGATGTTCTGCTGTTCAAAAGTTTGCAAGTGACAACATCCAGTAAAGGATATCAATGTTTAAAATGTCTTGCCTTAGAAGTATAGGTTTTACGTACAAAAAAAAACTTTTTAAGTAGAATGTGTGAACAAGTGCGAGTAGTGAGTGTCCTCAATGTTTAACCAGTAGCAGCGTCCTCAGATTTGACTGAAACGTCTTCATTTTGTTGGTTTGGGTTTATTTTAATTGCAGTCCTTTGAGCACAATTTGTTGGCAGAAGCCTTTCAGCTTCTAATGACAGGCCTTAAAACACACACACATGACTTCTGTGTTTATGAGTGGTGTGGGAAAGAACACAAAGGTTTCAATCAGGTTTTTCGAAATGCAAGTGATTGTATTTGTGTGGTAATTGTGGCTGTGTTGGATTACTCCAACAACACAACTTTAGTTGTCGATTTATTTCTAGCAGAATAAACGCTCAAACTACCATTTCAAGTGTTATGTGTAATCTGCAATGGGAGACAGATCCATACTGTATTGGTACAAATATTGATTTTTGGATCAATACTAGCCTAAAAGATCAGTAATTTTGTTTCATTTTTTTCCCCTCAAACTCTCTAAACTCCATTTAACCAATAATCAATACATTTGTTTGAAGACAAGACGAGTTTTTTCTTGCACAGATTCCAATCAATTTTTACAGGAGAATTACAGAAAGGAGAAATAAAGCAAATGGAATTTGAAGGAGGAATAGAACTATGACCGAGATTGTTTGTGGTTGTTTGTCATTCATATTATCTTGAGCAATTAACTGAAGTTAGTTGAACTGATATGCTATTTTTACAGCAAATTAACCCTCAACCCAGTGGATAATGTGTCCGCTACATTCAGCAATTTTTCTTGATAAGATAACTGCTTTGGAACTGGAATTTTGGTCTTTCGATTATGGGGAATAAAGACTTCAGATTAATTTTATGTTGCAGAAAAGTCAAATTAAGATGTATGAATTAAAAACAGGTATGGATTAAAATAATCAAAAGTTACGAAAGTTAAATGCATAAGTGTGTTGCTCCTGTTAAATATTTAATTTTGTGTTTAATAATGTTCTAGAAAATATAGTTTGCAATTACAATATATTGCTTTAGCTTTTATAATATTATTTATTACAACAATGCTACATTTATTTTACTATACTGTACACCATAAGATAATATATTATTTTTCTGTTGTTAATATATTTATGAATCTCTTTACAGAATATTTTCAGCCTTGTGGTTGTTTCTCGGCAGATGTAAATAATTGATGTATTTTTGCTGCAACATTGTTAAGGTTTTTATATGGAAATATAAACATTTTCTCTAACTTGCAGGTCTGAGTAAAGAGTTACCGAACAACTGCAACAGGATGGCTCAGTTTCAGGAAGTGATGCGACAGCAGCTGGAAAGCTCCATGCACACCGAGCTAGAGAAACTCTTACACACGGTCAAAGGTGCAAACGCCGAGGTGAGATAACAGAAATGCACAAGTGGTGATAACATATGTTAGTACAACCTTGTCGTGCTAATGTTTTTGTCACTAAAGTCACGGCAGCGATAAAGGGAACGTTTGCGATAACTAGTGCCATTTATGTGATCTTTGCATCCTGACCCAAATCGATTTTTCTTTTTTTTTACCCACTTTTCATCACCCACACATTTTGTCAGACAAAAGTTGATGGAGTGGAGGAAGATGAGACGCAAGATGAAACCGTTAATGTGGCATCAGAACAGGGGTTTCTGAATCACAACCCACTATGTCAGGAAAGATGTCACAGTGCGACTGGGATGATAAATTAGTCTCACCATGGACCATCGTCCTCTCATTTCCTCCTTATGTGATCGTTTTTCACAGTGGATTGTTTGATTTCTACGTCAGTTGAGCTGCTGTCTGTGACATCAATGTTGTGGGTTTGACTCCCAGAGATCAAAACTGGTTCAGTGTTTTTTTTTTTTTTTACGGTAAGGTGCTTTTGAGTAAAATGGTTTGCTAAACGCATCAAAGAAATTGTAAAGACGCCTTTTGTGACATGTAGACTGAAAATGCAGGTTGATTGTCACCTCCAGGTTCCTCCTCCCATGTTCACAGACACTTGTCTTCTCCACCCTGACTTCAGCAGGTCCTGCCAGAAACATATCCACACCCTGTTTGCTCAAATAAAAGTCTTAAAGATATGACGTCATTTCATAGTACGCTTGCCACGCATCGTGTTTTATGAAGACGGATACTGACAGTCTAGGAAGTTCTTCTAACCACTTGAAAAACTGACATTTGGTAAAATGTTGATTTTATTGGCTTTAAACGCAAAACAATACATTAGTTATGAGTAATTACAGTATGACCATCGCTTGTGGATTGTTAAAAGTATGTTAAAACATGTTAAAAGTAAAAGTTTTTTTCACTTTGAAACGTAACCTGTGTAATCTGCATATAAACAAAAATTGGTTCGGTTTACATATTTGTAACCCCCTCGATATGTTTTTGTTTAACAGACTGTAAAGATAATGTTTGGGTCACACACACAGTGTTGGAGAACTGTTTGGTTTCTGACAATTATATGCATAATAAAAGGCCCCCGGGTCAAATTGATCCGCGAACATTATTGACGTTCTTCTGAAACAAACAAAATTGGAGGGTTAAGCCACTACGCAACTGGTTTTAATGGTATTGCCAGTGATGCCATCAATGATTTATCATTTAGCTTCAGGGTGTTATCATTTCAAAAGCCTTTTCTGAATTTTGAACTGATTGGATGGTGATCATCTAATAAAAAGAAAAGCTATGAACCATAAGTGTATAGAATAGTATTCTTTACATGTTGTTTTGCTTATTGTTTTGTTTCTTTACATTTCTTGTTCAATGTCTTCTACAATATTCAGAATTTAGCTCTTTGTATATATAAAAGTAAAGACATCGTTATTTATAATTATTATAATTATAGTTATTACAATTATAATTATATTTTTGTTATAATTAATTACAATGAAATGTTTCTGTATATAATTTAATAAGTAATTCTAATTAAAACGGTCAACATTGTGTACATTTTCTTGCACTGACTAACACTCCTTTATGCGAATCTCTCGTCAGGTGTGTAAGAAGGACTTTGAAGGCTTCCGGAAGTTATTCCACCGATTCCTGCAAGTCAAGGGACCTTCAGTAGAGTGGCCAAAAATCCACAGGCCTCCAGAGGATTCGGTAAGTCATGGATTGCGCTCACAAGTTCAGTTGTAATGTGTGATCTGTGTGATGAGTACACTAACTATTTGTCTCTATTTTTCTTCACATATGAACATTGAATTTCAGGATTCAAATTGTTAATTGTCATATACAGTGGAAACTAGTTTCCGTGAACAATTAGATCCACTGTAAAATTTGAATTTTACAGTGATTGTGTAAATACAATAATTTCGAGGTGTACATAAATGTGCAAAAGGTGTTAGAATATGTTAGAATTTGCTCAGTTGTGAATAGAAGCTTTAAGGATGTAGGACATTCCAACACATTTAAGAGAGTCTAAGTTCACTTACAACCCATGTCCAAAAAACGTTTCCGGTTGGAAAATTCTCTTTAAGTTGGATCCAGATTCGAACATGATTACTTCATTTTTAGATGATACATTTTCTCTCTTTGAGGTCTTATTTGGGAAAAGAGGAATAATCTCTCGTTCTTGTATGCAATACAGTATGTTTAAATGAAGTTCTGCACAAACTTGTGCTTATTATTTTACCAACACACACATACAGAGATACATTTGCTCGGTGTAGTAATGTGTACACACTCAGTTTGTTTTGCTTCTTTATATACTTTTTCCTTTTCTCCGTTTACGTCACGTAACGTTACATCAGAGGGTGTGACTCGTGTGGTTTCACGAAACTCTAACCATTAAAAAAAATTAACTTCCACGTGAATACAAGAAATTCTGTGCCTGGGTTTTCAAACTATGCCTTTTGTTTGCCTTCTTGTCTATTATTGTTCAAGGTATACACACCTAGATAATAATAAACATTATTATAATGAAGTCATTTTGTCCAATAAACATTTAAATTTAAATTTAATGTTTGGATCTTTTCTCCAGGTTCCTCGGATTTGCATTGGTCAAATACATGAAAGTTGTAGTTTGTAGTCGGTTTCAAATACATGAAAATTGTACATTGCAGTTTTTCCAAATAAACCCCATCCAACTTTACATACATTGCTGATTAAAGGATGTCCATATATCTTTAGCCAAAATGTATTTCTAAATTTCACCGCTGATATTATGGGCCTTAAATACTTCCAAACAAGATAAATTTGACCACAGATCTGGACGTATATTCTTACGATGCAAGCAGAAGCGTTGCTTTCTGACCGAGCAGCTTTGGTCACGGTCTCGTGATTGAGCTGAAAGGTCGGAGGAGTTATTTAAGCACGTGTGAGATTATGATTATACAAAAATGTCAGATGATGGAATTTATAACCCACAAATGGGTTTTGGGTGATTTGTAAAACAAAAACCTGAATGCTTTGATTGGATAAAACATTAAATGAATCCTAAAAGGAAATGGATTAAAATGTCCCTGTTTTGCAGACGCTCTCGGTCAATGATTTCCTTTGACTGACGCAACCTTGGTTACATCATCCCCTCCATCTGGATCCGCCATGATGTCACTGAACTTCCCACACAAACTGCAATATTTAATAGTAAAAATATAGTAAAATAATAATAATAAAAAAGATTAATCAGACGTAAAATGTGTTTACTTTTGATTTAACATTTATTCTTTTTCGCATTTTTTTTCTTTTCTTTAAGCCAGTGAGACAATGACAAAAAAGACATTCTATTTTATTCTAAACAAATGTTTTGCAAGCTCGGTCTCTGAAGTATCTCTTTGATGCTTTGCGTTCTCCTACTGCATTTTTCAGAAAGCATCTTACCGTCTTCCCTGTTTATTTTTTTGTTCACAAATTTTACACCGACAAATGTGCATCTTTGTCTGCGTCTTCAAGTCAAATAGCGAGTGATGGTGTGGTGTGAACCTGGTGACTGTGAGGAATTTGCCTGGGGCGTGATCATAAGCACCAGGACCTCAATACTGTGACCCCTCAGATCTACAGTTAAAAAGGAATCCTTTGAGAAGCAGAAACACACACACACACACAGGCTTATCAAAAGCATCTGGATGAAATCTGCACTAGTCACTGGACGTATCATCCATGAACCGATTTATTATAACCGCTAGCGTGGCTATAAACCTGAGAGCTGTTTGCCTTTCTCCTTTCTGTTTCAGATCCAGCCTTATGATAAGATCAAGGCCAAGGGTCTTCCAGACAACATCGCAGACAGTCTGAATAAGCTGGTGGTGGTGAAGCTGAATGGAGGCCTGGGAACCAGCATGGGCTGCAAAGGGCCCAAGAGCCTCATCAGCGTCCGCAACGAGAACACTTTTCTGGATCTGACGGTTCAACAAATCGAGGTTTGTCTTCTGACAACAGAAGCCTTTAGTTCCGAGTTAGTAGATTGTGAATCCACACCCTAAGTTAATAGTAGACTATTCCTAGAAAGACAATCGGTTACATAAGCTGTGTGTGTGTGTGTGTGAGAGAATGACCTTTTGTTTACTGTTTATATGTTATGTTATATTATATTATATATTAAATTGACAATTTAAATAATAACTATGATATTACTATTTTCCAAATTTTTTATCAAAATTGAATTGAAAATGAAATTGACTGGAAACTTTAGTATTATGGAATTGTGTTTTCATATTATTAATAAAAGAAACAATTGGAAGTCTAAACTGAGTTTTTAAACTCTTCGGTTAAATGCGTCTTTGGCTGGAAGATTTCCGTTCTTCAGCTTTTCGTAATATTACATAATCCCCATTTGATTTAAACAAACATCTCAACATCTTATTTTCACCTTGTTTGACTGAACATTTCACTAAAAAGCCACGTTTTGATATCTGCAAGAAATCACACACGCTAACAAAAGCAGCCAAATTCAGCTCTCCTGTTCGTCCCTAATGAAACCTCCAAGAGTTCAGCGAGAGATTACGGAGCGGAGCGAGCAGACAGACCTCCACCCACAGCCTCCTAATGGCAAACACATGTCTCCTTCTCTCCCAACACTCGCATTCCACGTGAAAGTGTTCTGAACCAGTGTGTGGAATGGAGGGATTGGAACAGAGAGCGCTGTGTTCCGAGCCTGAGAGAGGAACCATAGGAGCTGAGTTCTGGGGCCCGTGGGACACGTCCGTTGAGAAATGCTTTGCCTGGTGTCTCGGACTGTTTACCTGCCTCGTGATGTCAGAATCGCAGCCATTACTGGATGTAAATAGGCAATCCACTTACACACAAGCGATGGTTTCAGAAGCTCACACTGACGTCTCTGTGCTTCCTCTCCGCAGGTTAATAATGTATAAGGGATGTGTTTGTACTCAAAACGGGCTTTTTAGACGGCTGGTGTAATTCCTGTCTGGGATGTTGAATTATTTATTTATGTATTTTTCAGCACTTGAATAAAATGTATAACGCTGATGTTCCACTGGTGCTGATGAATTCGTTCAACACTGATGAAGACACCAAGAAGATCCTACAGAAGTACACACACCACAGAGTGAAGATTCACACTTTCAACCAGAGCAGGTAATAATTACTTATTTAGTCTTAAATCAGTTTTTTTTTTTTTTTTTTGGTTATTTTTTTCATTATTATTTTTTAGTTATGATTACTATTAAATATTTTAAGAGAAACACATTTAGCTGGACTATAAACATGTAGAATTCACAAGAAGACAATATTTTGCTGTCAAAGTATATAAATCCATGTTTATTAAATGAATAGTTACGCACGTATTAAATTAATACCCGAGATGCACTTGAAATGCTTAACATTTATTCTTCTACTCAATCTCTTTTTATTTTATTAGATATAAAGAATTGATTAGATGATATCTATGTAGCTGACAGAAGCTGGGATGACGGTAAACGACACACAATTATTCTTCCCACACACACAATCGTATGTCAAGTTTTTGGTAAATGTGTCAATTTTTTGGGCACTGCTTTAAGAGAACTGACGTATACTGAAGTATGAGGCTTCAGAACAATATTGGGGCTATGTTAATATTTAATTGACTCTTCTGATATTCTTCTCAAAGCCAGTTACACAAAGTAAAGATCTAGAAATGTACTAGAGGTCAAAGGTCATGGATTCAGCTCCTTGGTAAGCATGACTTTGGAAACACATCAAAAGGCCACACAGGTCATTTTGATTAAAAGATTCTGATAAATACATAAATGTAAAGATATATGCAGGACCTGGATTTTTGTTTTTT
>CM051497.1:24393436-24486653 GCA_028031935.1 Paedocypris micromegethes | reverse complement strand
TTTTGAATGAAAGGGTAACAACTATTATACTGTACAACATTCCATACTCACTCATATTCTGTAAAACATTCTTTCAAAAAAATCTTGCATAAAATGTCGCAGTTCAGTATGTCAGTGAATGTGTGAAGTAGTGTTGCCACCCGTCCCTTGAATACGGAATTGTCCCGTATTTGAGATTGAAATTGCGATATTGAAAGATTTAAATCGATATGGGTCAGGCTTTGTCCCGTATTTAAAAAAAATTTTTTTTTAAGCAGCGTTCCATGCAAATTATCCTAATGCATTTTAAGAAGACTCTCCTTTCCCACTTTTTTTGGGTAATAAGCAACGTCATCGTTAGTTTGATTGGTCTTTTAACTGTCCAGTGAGGAGGGCGGGTCTGCAAAGTGTTGTGAGAGAGTGAGACACTTAATCATTACTTTATTACATGAAACATTATATACAACATAATGCCCATATGTAAGTCAAATCAAATTGTAAAATGCAACTCTATATTTTTTAATAACAACTAGGCTATATAAACACTTTATAGCTATTCTATGAATGTGCTGTTTCCATGTCGTTACGGCAAAAAATGACAAATATTTGAGCCACCCTATTAAAATACCATTACTATTAGAGAAGTCTGTTGAGTTGTAAAAGAGAAAGATTGACTGCATTTCAATTAAAGAAATTATTTTTAATGTCTCATTTTTTCAAGTTGTGATCACTGTATTTAAAGGGTTGTTTGTAGCCCCGCCCCTATAGCCTCGCCCCCTAGGTGCTGCAGTATGCCTCCCTTATTTTTCCCTTATTTTTTTCTTATCGGGAGACTTCCCGATAAGAGTCGTTCGTGACAACCACGAGCGCACATACAGGGGAAAGAAGGTTTCAGGCCTCTGCTGCTTGGTGGAGTTACAAAGGATTCTACATAAAATCGGGTAACTCGAGACAAATATGACGGAAAAAGAGGAAGAGACAAAAAAAAACATATAAATCATCTCTGATAAAGATTAACATTGTGCATAAATAAAGTTTTAAGCTAGACATTTCAAGCATACAGTACTAGGTATACTAGGTTTTCCTTTTCCAGCAGTTCTTCTATCACTTCCTCGTTCCCATCTTTTCACTGCCCCACAATGTATTATGTGCGTTGAAGTCCCCACACCAAATTATATCATTATTTCCTTGTCCCAATCTTTTGCATGGATTATAATACTTTATAATTATATATTTCTTTCCTTCTCTCCATACTTCCACTACCACAAAATCACTTTCTTTAACTATTGTACAGTGTTGTAAATCCCTTGTTTCACAAATGTGACACACACCCCTCCACCTCTATTTTGTCTATCGTATCTAATGGCTGTGTACCCCTGAATGTATAAAAACCCCTTTTTATAACGTACTGTTTGAATTCTTGTCCATTTGCTATCAAGCTTCGGGCATTCCATTTATAGGATTAACATTATAATTATTGTCTTATACAAATTGTCTCTTGACTCGCCTGTACACTTCCTCATCTCTTCCCATTTCAATCCTGTCATACCCAAGTGATGTATTGCTGCTTTAACTGTTATTTATATTCTTTCAGTCTTGGACCTGATTTCATCTGTTGCGTTTTTCACACCAGCTATAAATGTCACCATTTTCTTTTTTCTCTTCCCATTGCTTCTTGATTTCTTTATGGGATTCACTCTCTTTACAATCTCCCCTTCCATATATTCTCTTCTATGATTTTCGTTTCCGTTGTCAACCCTTTTAACCGCCTCTGAATATGAAATGCTTTCCCTAACTCTTATCTGTTGTACTTTTACTTGTTTTTCATCACTTCACATCCCCAAACCGCCACACTGTGGTTCCCTCCATAACTGCAACACTTTGGCCTGACCTCATCCCACAATTCCCAAACTCGTGATCTCCACCGCATCTTGCACGCTTTCTTTTTCCTCCCACACCTTATGTGCCCAAATTCTTGACAATTATAGCACCTGACCGGTTCAGAACATATTCTCTTACATTACAGTATATCACAAAAATATAAAAAAAATATATCATCTCTTGGTACGCTTGGTACCTCCTTTGAGTCAAATTTTATCCCCAGACTCTTGTTTCATTTAAGTTTTGTTCCATTCTTTTCCTCCATTTCACATTTCTTTTCCTTACTTCCATCCACTCACACCTGTGTTGTTGACTACTTCCATTTTATTCTCGCTTCGTCCCGCCATTTCCCTACTGTTAGTACTACAATTGAGAAGCAGTGGGGAGACAACGCTACCGAACCTATACAGTGTAAAAAGTTTAAAGTTTAGTGGCTCTAATGGTCAGTTCTGCTGAGACCTGCCGTCTGGTAAGAGGTACCGCAGCATTCGGACCCTCACGACCAGACTGTGCAACAGTTTCTTCCCCCAGGCCATCCGACTGCTCAACACTGCGCGGAGCTGAGGAAGACCTGGACCTCCTCACACACAGGGCTGTATCTCACAACATATATCTGCATAGATTGGTTATCTGTCTCACCCATTCTGTTCTGGCTTCTCTTGCAGTGGAACGCTGAGGAACACCCGTCCACTCAAGATGAGGGAAGCTTGGACACCCTGACTTGTCTTCTCTCCCTGTGCACTAGTCGGGTGCACCTCGTCTCGTCAGTCTGTCCTGTCTTCGTGTCCTGTTCTGTCGTTGCACTTGTGTACCCCTATTTATTTTGCGTGCCCCTCCCCTTGCTGTACAGGTCTCTCTGTTCTGTGTGGACTGTGTTCTGTTCTGTGTAGCACCAGGGTCCTGAAGAAACGTTGTCTCATTTCACTGTGTATCGCTCAGCTATATGTAGTTGAAATGACAATAAAGCTTCTTTGACTAGGATGTTGTCACATGACTGCTTTTTTGTTCGGCTCGAATCGTATCTGGGGGGTATTCCAGAAGGCCGGTTAAGCGTTTTGTCGCAGTTGTACGTAATAAAAATGCAGTACTAAATCCCACAGAAAACCGTAAAACTGTATTGTGGATAGTCCGCTTAATACTAGCGGAGTGATTCCACTGACTGGTGTGTTCTACGGCACTGATACTGATACTGTATGTATGCGTTCTTTCTTCTGTTAAAGTTCATCGTGTGTACATGTTATGCACATAATTGTCAGGACTGAAAATAGCCTTTACACTTTATTCTAATAAAGTTCTGGGGGGGGGGCACACTTTATTTTAATAAAGTGTATTAGATAAATAATAAATACACTTTGTAATAAAGTGTATACTATTAGAACTGTGTATTCTAATAAAGTGCAAGTGCAACTGATTCACTGCATTTCAAATTTGATGTGGGGACTGGAGACGATTCAGATAGTTAATTGTTTCACTGGATAATGTTGAATAGAAAATAAATGGGCTTATATTTTTGCCCATGAATGCCAGGGTTGAAAAATAGCCTTTTCACTTTTTTCTGATCAGCAAATAAAACAAACTTTGCCAGAATTTTTAAATTCATGTGCTTTGGTGGAGTAAGCTTGCAGAGAACACTTTTGACAGAACAAAAATGTATACATATTTGTGAAATCATAATGTGGCAAGGTGAGGGAAACACCTGCTGATTTGGGCGTTGGCCAAATGAATCACGCCCCACGGGTATGTAGCCGCTCCTAACGGCACCTGTTGTCGGGCGCGGCCGGAACTCCAGGAAATGCACTAAATAGCAAAGATGTATTATTAATGCCTCTTGTGCTGCCCTAAGTGGCAAGTTACAACAAACTGGGGGGAAAGTACTACACGGTAACCGTTTGAGTTTTTTTAGAATATACTCTTGTTGTGCATTTTATATATTTATGTCTCAGTTACATACAACATGATTTTTGTTTTACAGAAATGTTCCAAATTCCCTAGCTTTTTTGTTAAATGATATGACTGAAGCTGTTACCTGAAAATGTAGCGGATAGGTGGGATCTTCGCTTGCCGTCAGAGAGACACGGGAAGTGAATTCGCCAGTTGAAAATGGTCTTTTGTTGACAGAGCAGATGTAAAGCAGGTAACTAACTAAACATTACACAAACATGTCAGGTTGTCACAGAGATCACGTGGAGATGATTTGTTGTCAAACACTCATGAACTCATAATTACAACAAAGATATTAAACATTCCACAATTATGAACAACACTGAAATAAATCATTTTCATCTGCAATTATTGTACTGCCATTAATTATAGAAAGATATTTAACAGTAAAAAACACACAGAATGAAACACACAATCTACTACTCTAGAAAGACTTTCTGACAGTAAATTTAAATTGTTTTCATTAAGTCAAGTATTCGGTGTGTACTAAAATGCAAGTACTCGTACTTATCCATGAAACACTTTTCTTGTAATATTTCGAAATGATTTGTTCACTTTACTCTTCGAGTAAAAAATAAATGGCTTGCCTGCTTAACATAATAGCTTTTTAGAACACATTTAGAACTGCAAAAAAAAATTTTTGCAGCCAACTTATTTTTTTTTTCAATATATCTTAGCGGGCCGGATTAAACTCGTTTGCGGGCCGGATTTGGCCCACGGGTCGTATGTTCGACACCCCTGGTTTAAAAAGATGATTTTAACGAGGGGGGAAAGTTGAGAATTAAAGGTGAAGAAACCATGTAAAAAGAAAATTGTTACGAATGAAAAAATACCAAATTCTGTTAGAAAACATTTTCTAGTGATTTGAACAGTTTCGGAATAAATGTGAATGTAACACACAGAGTTTCAAACTGTTTTCAACAGTTTAATTGTTTAAAGTCGGTACAAATGGTAGCTCAGAAACCGCAAGCATTCGCCTTAAGCGTTGGGCTTTATCAGAAAACAGAAAGTCACTCTCTCGTGGACGAGCATCATGCACAGGCCCGTCGGACAAACACGCAACAGGACAGTAAAAAAAGCCCTTTTCACTCGTCTCGCGGCGAGGCAAATGTGTTAAAGCCCTGATGAAGCCAAACCTGTCGCCACAGTTTCACGTGTGATCCTCGATCTACTCAAGTCTCAGGCTGCGGTGGCTCCTGGTGTTCAGCACCGGACGGGCACGAGCGCGCATCACGTGCACTCCCTCACGCTCTTTCACGCGCCCTGCTGCTGGTCAGGATGGAGGCGACTCCCTGAGGTGAGACACTGCATCAGCGCCGCCTGAAGAGACGGAATCCTCGGGACGGAACCCACTTTAAACAGTTCTGAGATTTCCCAGCCGTGGTTCTCCGGACTCTTGCACGGTTCAGCAGACATACGGTAATACAATCACGAGGCGACGCCTCACGCCACATGAAAAACGCGCAAAAACATTCCTCACACGCTTCACGTTAAAATATATTAGAATACTCGGACAAACATTTACACAGAGCTTCTTACCAAACGAAACCAGTTATTCTCCCTCATATTCTTCAAAACATTCTTTAAAAAAAAAAAAAACAATTAATCTTGCATATAACTTCGCAGTTCAGTATGTCAGTGAATGTGGGAAGAGTTGAAAAGATTTAAATGGGAGACCTAGAAAAAGAGAGTCGTCCGTGACAACCAAACACCATCTTAAATACAATATAACCTGAACAATCAGGTTCCATTGATGCGTCAGAACAGCACACACACAGGGGAAAGAAGGTTTCAGGCCTCTGCTGCTTAGTGGAGTTCTGGAGGTTTTTAAACAAGGACTTAAAATCAGGGAACTCAATACGTAATGAGGAAGAGACAAAACACACATTTAAATGTCATCTCTGATAAACATTAACATTGTGCATAAATAAGGTTTCAAGTTAGACATTTCGGACTATAGTAAAACCATTCGCTATCGCAGTTCTGTGTAAAACGTGGTTCAAGTTCAGAGAAACTAGTCGGTGTGGTCATCACAAACTACGCTTGTGTATTGCTTCTCTGATTTTGTCCAGTACAAAAGCAAAGTCAAAAATGTACGAGTGCTAGATGGGCCTATTCCTTTTTTTTTTTTTACTTTTCTATGCAGTTTTTTTGAAAATATATAATCCTTTTTTCCTCCTATACAGTGTTTGAAAAAGCAGTACAAAGGTCACTTATAAACCCGAAAAGAGGGAGAAAAAAAAAAACAGTCTCAAAGCGCAGAAAATGTCATCGTTGTATAAAAAACAAGCGAAATGGGAGTTTGTGAAATGCAACCAAGCTTTATGTCGGACTGAGGCGTAAAATCACAGGCAGTTGTGGTTCAGTCCACCGGGCCCTGGAAGATGAGTCTGACGTAGCCCTGCTCGCCACTGAGCTGTTGGGCACAGAAAGGGCACGCGGCGTGGAAGGTGTGTGTCCCGTGAGGCAGTGGGATTTGACTCCAGTAGGCTGCGGTCTTCTCCGAGCAAACGTGCCCACAAGGACTGAAGGCGTGGGTGGGCGGGGCCGCGTCCAGATAAAAGCCCGCCTCGCAGCCCAGCCACAGAGGAACGTACGGCCCGCGGGCGCGGCACATGGGGCATTCCCGTTCCCGCCCCTCCCTCCCGTCCCGCTCTGCGTCGCGGTTTCCCCAGTTGTGGTAGCCGTGAACGTGGCCACAGTTTAGGTAGACCCAGGGCTGCTTCTCGTCCACGATGTCCTTCCTCCGCATGCTGGGGAAGGCCAGGGTGTTGAAGCCCACAGGACACTGAGGGCGAGCAGCATTCAGCTCTTGGCGCAGAGCCTCCAGGTGCTTGATGGTGGGAGTGCGGGAAAGCCCTTCAGCGGTGCGCCACAGGAGAGTCGCCCCGCAGAGATCGATGAGAGAACCGTCCACCAGCTCCTGAGTCTCGCTGTCAACCTACAAACAGAGACGCAAAACAGAGGTCACAACGGCTCAAAAATACAAAATACAGGTCACAACAGCAAAGTGGGAAAAATACCAAACCGACCGAGTGGGAAGACTGCTGTAAATGAGCCAATTTCATTATTTAATCATTTTTGAAAAAGTTTAATTCTCGTTTGACTTGGTGCATTTTTGTTGTTAATTTATTTTGAAATCATAGCGGAACTTTTATTTTGAAAAACCCACGTCACTCGCGTTATGTTGTGCTACCTGAAGGAGAAAGGAACGGAGTAGAAAAGGAAAACGAACGCATGGTAATCGTTGTTCAGGAAAAGTTAATACAAGTTGATAAAACACATTTAGCACCCTCCGAAGTGGCACAAGGTTAGTAGATATAATTTGTGGATTTGTGTGTGTTAATTTGTATGTTTTCTGTTATTTAAATGTTGTATTTCCGTTCATTTTACGTATGTATTTTAGTTGATTACATTATCATTATCTTATGGTGGTTAATTTTAGTTTTTAAATAAACGAAGAAAACCCATCTGCGCAATCTTGACAATCTATCGGGGGTATGCTACAACTGCAGTGTTGGGAGTGCACCAACAGGGGGCAATAAAGCCATGGTTCTCTACTGAGGATTGGAAAAATAGAAACTGAACTGGGAAGCTCCTAAATGACCTTAAAGGAAATGACGGACACATGAAACTGTTAAAACGATCTATTCTATTAAATAGAACTGTCTATTTTCAACATCAATAGAAAAAAACTAAAACTTTAAAATAAAATAAACATTAAATAGGTGAGATACAGGATGCTGAGGAAATCTACAGGAAAATTCACCAAACGATTTACCGTCACCTGAGACGTCATGTATGATAGATTTGTGACGCCCCTTGTAGTTTAACCTTCAGCTAACGGCATTAGCCACGCCCTTCCAGACCACACACATACACAGCTGTATCAAAGCCACGTGTGAATGGTGCAGTCTGTGTCTGGGCTGCAGTGTGTGAAGGTGACAGCGCTGGAATAAATATGACTGGCATATATATGTAGGTAGAAGCAGGCTCTGTTTGACGTGTGTGTGTGTGTGTATAAAGTCAAAAACAATGCGCGTATAAGATCCGTGACTTAAATGTCTACAGTCGACAGAAACCTTGTACAGCAGAGGCAGACACACAAACCATGTTATGTGTATTTTTCCAACGCCGATTTTCTGTAGCACATTAAGATGGTCAAATAAAAAAAAAATTAAAAAAAAAATGTACATTTGCTTGAGAACAGACTAGAGTGAGCAGTTCAACTACACCCGTGTTAGCGCCGCACAGAAGCCCAGTCAAGAGGTAATGCTCCGAACATTAGATCCTTGTTTAGTCAGAGTTCAGGAATCAGCAGGAGCAGAACTCGAACAGCAATCACGATTGTGTTTGTTCTGCCCGTGACAAGGCAGATTAATGGGGCGCCCGTGAGCCTGAAGAAGACTGCTTCACTCATGCCAAAAGTGCACGAGCTGACGGAGCTGCCTTACTTCAAAATGCCCAAACACATCCCGGCTCCGTTTCTGCTCCGTTTCTGAGTCTGCACAGGCCTGTGTTTGTCCACGCGAAACACCAATCAAAACGACTTCAGATAAGCAGGAAAGTTGGGGGAAATTGGGGTGGTTTATATTGGACCGTCGGTCTGACGCACTTAGCAGATCAGCTCCAGATCGTTTTACAGCGTTGTGTTACACCGGACGGGGCAAAACAGTCTCGCCTGGGCCGTTACTCTAGCAACAGAGTCCCAGGGCAACCGGTAAATGGCACCGGAGTGCCTCAATATCCTGTCTAGCACGGAATCATCTGACTGTTCAGCACAGCTTCAGTTACGGAACCAAGCTTTTGCTAAAGCACTGGGTCATTTTTTAGTCTTTACATCACAACACTGTTTATTAGACACCAGTTAATTATCAGAGGCTCCACTGTATGTGTATGTATGTGACTATGGTTTTGTTTATTTATTTAGAGTGTGTCCAGTGTTATTTACGTTTATGTTCATCTATGGATGTTTATTTACTCATTTACAATTAGTATTTACAATTTATAATTCTCTTTTCCTCTATATATTCTGTCTGCTGTTCTAACGCAATTTCCCCACTTTGGGACAAATAAAAGCAATTTCAAATCATTTCACATACACACCTAAATATGTATGCCGTATTTATGTAAATATCAGCACACCAATTTGTCCAATTTTAGAAGCTTCAAAAACATACAGGGGTGCATATTTGCGCCCATTTCAAATATTTAAGTGATAAATCGTATTGGTCGCAATCTGTGACCGATCGAAACCAGCACTGACCATTTTCCCACGTTGCTGAGCCGAGCGGGTTTCTCTCAGAGTGAAGACGTTTCCACACACAGAAATCTCCCTCCACACACCGGGTTTGGAGTCTTCTGTGAAACCATGGCGAGGATGCATTACCAGCACACCGTTAGTGGTCAGGCCATCCATTTGTCCTTCCAATGTCTTCCACTTTGCTGCTTTCTCCTGCAGGGAAACATTTAATGCATGAGTAAACTGAATCAGCTCATAGGTTCTCTAGTCTATTAATAATGTAATGTTATAATATAAGCATTTTATTATTTTTTTTATACTAAATCCATACTATTATTCTATAACTGAAAATTTTAAGCAAAGGAGTTTGCAGAGCATCATGCAAACTCGAGAAACAATGAATGGCAGTTTTTTACCCCGAGGAAAATGTTCTTGGAGGAGTCGAATCCCGCAGCGTAGATGCGCGCCGTATACGGAGACGTCCGCTGACACATGATCCGGCACGCAAAGCGAGATATGGTGCTCTGAACTGACTGCGTGTCGGAGTTGCTCTGACTTCCAGGAACTGTGTCTGTGACCACAAAATCTATGGGACTTTCAGTAGAGCGGCCAATCTGCAACGAGGAAGAACACGAATCAGTGAGGTGGAGCGCTGTAAAACACACTCAGACAGCTTCACTCGGCCTACTGCGAAAGGCTCATCCACACTTGGTATAATAACAAAACTCTATAACATCACAAGAGTGAAGTCCCGAGGGCAGCCATTACCTGAAACATGTCTGTATTGCTGTCTTGGGTGTATTCTACCACCACTGTCTGTGCTCGTGACAGAGTGTAGGAAATACTGTGCTGATCCTTGTTACTTATGGCCTACCAGAGACACGAGAGATCCATCACATAATGCAAGAACATATTTCACAAGCAGTAGGCATCATTTCAAATAGAACTCAATTGAATAATTCCTTCAGCTTACTTCAGCAGACCCGTTTAGTTCAAATGTGTATGAAACGGAAGAATTAAGCCTGTGTGTAGAATAAACCGTGGAATCGATTTGTGTGTTTTTCCAAAAGCCGAGGAGCCACAAAGGGATCATTCATGAGCTCTACACTTTTCAGATGTGGACGCACCCAATTTCATTCCAGCACAAACCCACGTATTTCTGTGTTTTTTCTCTCAGTTTCTTTCTGAAACGTTCGTTAGAACAAATGGCTGCTAAATCTCCCAGGAACGAAGCGTGTAATTTGGGAGTGAATTTGTGTGTACCTTGGCTGCCTGTGGGGTGCAGGCTACATGTACAGTGCTGGGTTTGACGCCATTGGGTTTGGGTCTCTTAAAGAGTGCAAACCTGCTCTTCCTTCTGCCGCGGTCCCCGTTGGGTAGAGAGCCATTATACCTACACACAGAGAGAGAGATTTGACTGAAAACACAGGCAAACAATCCCTTATTCTAGCATGAATACAGCCACAGGCAACAGGTGGCCAACAAAGCGTTTACACAGCGCGGGCACACAAAAGCCGTATAGTCGAGTCTCAGTCTGGTGCCTTCTAGAGAAAACAGATGGACATTTAGGCTTGTATCTGGGGATAGAACGGCAAGTCTATTGATTGGGCACTAATGGCATCATAGTGACGACAACAGAAACGGGTACGGTGGTACCCCGACTTACAAAATTAATTCGTGCATGAAAGAGTTTCGTTCTGCGAAAACTTCGTTAGCTGAGCCGCTCTTTACATGTAATCCTTCTATCCCGTGCCATGAGTTCGTAAATTCAGACAGAAATGTTTTTATAAATGATGAAATATTAGTGATGAATGTAATAAAAAACATCTTACAAAGCAGTTGTTTAGTTTGCAGTTGTTTATAAGGTACAGTAGGGTTAGGGTAAGGTACAGTATAATATACAGCGGACAATCTCACATGAACAGTTACCGCCATCTTGAAATGACGTCATGCAAGTCTCTGAGATTTCCAAGTTCTCGAGTCTCATGAATTTCCACGACGTCATTTAAAGATGCCGGCTCTATTTGGCAACACTTGTGACACAGGAGAGAGGAAAAAAAAAAACGCTATTCTGGGGGAATATAAGCTTATTTTATATTTAGGAAGCAAGTCTGAAACTACCCACCTGTGTATTTGTGGTTTTTAGTTTATTTGACCTGCACGAAGATTAAACAACATGTTTTGTGGGAAAAAAGTTAGAAAAAGCTCCTTTCGTATAGCAAAAATAATTTGAAACTCAGGACGACATTTTTGCGGTGACACAATTCCTTACTCTAGATTTAGATTTTCGTTGTCTTGGACATTCATAAGTCGGGGTACCACTGTATGTTTACAATTGAAGGTGAAGACGTACAGAATCCGGTAATCCCCATGGCAACGGTCTCTAAGGACACATGGGCGTATGGTAACAGGCATGGTGAGAATGTCACTGGCTGAAGCTACAGGCCTCAGAGTTATAACCACTTCACTGTGAACAGTTATGACAGCAGAGTCGAGCTGAAGAATAAGCTCACTTCTCTGTGTCTTGTTCTGTCCCAGAAATTCAATTACTCACTTGTCAAGAGATTTCTTGACGCCAGAGAGTATCTACAGACCGGCTCCGAAAGCACAGCCATGGATATCATTATGCTTGGAAAAGACATACTGTACTGTTGTTGAATGGATTCCTAACATATTTTGGCAATGCAAACAAGCAAATGTGTTTTTTAGCGATTGCCTGCAGTTTTGCATTCTTTCCTCTAGTGATCTAACATGAGATTTGAGTGCAGCATTACATTTTACTCTCAGTTTATGGCTATTGGAATGTGTTTGTGCACAGAATTGTATCTCCTCAAAGGACAGATGGAAATCAAATTCACAAGAAAATGTTCACAAGTACTCCAAAGTGTGAACAACGTCCCATCAGCGTGGAAAAAACGTCTATTAGGAAATCCAAGATGGCAAGAGACAGAATAAAGGCACTTTTATGCCTTTAACTATAAAAACTCCACGTCTACACATAAGCGAGCTGACTCACATATGACTACAGTTCTGCAGAAAACACTCTGGGGAGAAGGAGGAGGAGGAGGAGAAGGGAACTCACTGGTGAGATTAAGATCAAGGAAATCTTTCAGTGTCAGCTGTTGCTGGGAGGAGAAAGTGAAATGCAGAGAGGTGCGTGAAAGAGTGAAAGAGAGGGAAGAAAAGCAGCCGTCTGGACAGAAGTCTGACTCATGGAAAAGTGTGAGTTTGTAGGAAAAGCCCCAAAGCTCAAAACTGCACACTTTTTATGAACACGTGTTTTTGAATTTAGATTGTTGGGATTTATGATCGATGAGCATTTCAAATGAAAAACACATTATTTTCTTTTTTGCGTGCGTGTTTAATTCTTCTTTGTTTTCTCTGCTTGTAAAGTGTCTTTGTGTGTCCTGAAAGGCGCTGATAAATAAAATGTATTATTCTTATTATTATTATTTAAATTAAAGTTTGAAAAAATCTTGCAGTTTTAAGTTAAATATTTGATAAATTATGAGGCAAAGAAAAATGTATGTTGTTCTTTGATTTTTCCACATTTTTTGCATTGTTTGGAAATCTGGGGTAACTCCTACAAGACTAATGCTTTTAGTTATTAAGCAAAAACGAGCATTAAGAATACTACAGAAAACCTCCTCAAGAGAGACCACTTCTGCACTTTTTCTTAAGTCAAGACTACTTAAGTTAGGGGATTTGATTGTTTTACAAACATTGTTAATTATACACAAAGTAAGACACCGCTTGTTGCCATTTGGTCTGCAAAATCCTTTTGTTAAAAATCAAGTGCATAGTAGTAGTAAGAACAACGCTCAAAACAATGTGGGTTTGTTTTGCCGGTGTAAAATATTGGAATTCTCTGGACAGTGAACTTAAATTGAATGTTACTGGGACATTTTGTACAAGTATAAATGTAAACGAAACATGATGCAAATGTATGTAAATGGTTATAATTGTGTTTGGTTTTGTTGGTACAGAATTTGTCATCTGTGTTTGTAAGTTATGTTATTTGTGACAAAAATGGGGTAGGGGTAAACAAGACATGGTCTTCATCCTACTCCTGTTCTAAACGTGGAATGGTTTGCTGTACCACTTGAAAGAACAAATTATTGTATAAAAAAAAAAGTGTTGACCCTTTATATTATTTAGGTATTACTATTACACTTCTGTATCCTTCCCATGCCATTCATTATGTGACTAATGTGTACACCATGTTTATCATGGAAAAAACTCAATAAATAAATAAATAAATAAAAGTGTTGAATAATTAAGCAGAGTTCAGGGATGGGAATCTTACCCAATCCTGAGGGCATCTAAACAAAGACAACAACACACACAGCTCTATAGACACAGGCCAGTCATATGAGCAGTCACGAGAGGTGGTAAAGCAGGGGTTCACAGCTAGAAACCTATAAAGCAAGCCACGTATAAAAGTCAATGGAGTGCTTTATGACACCCCAAAACCATGTTAAAACCCACTGGCTTTCTAAAAGAGCTCCATTGTTGGACAGGAACGTGTGCCGCCCTCACGTGCTGCTCAAAGTGACAGTTATTATGGAGAACAGAGGAAAACTTCATGCACTGCCTCTTTTTTTAGAAGCACAAACAAATTAACAAAGCCGCCATTGACTTTTACAAGCCTTGGAGACAATTAGCTCACACAACAGATGCTGATTCCTGCTGATCCAAGGTCAAAGGTCAAACGCGTTCTTACCCGAGCACAATGAGTTCTCCATACTTGACTGGCACTTTGGTTGATGATGTGGAGATGTTTTCCTGGTCGGGCGAGAACATGGATGCAGTGTGTGTGTGGGGGAGAGGGTTCTTCCCGCTCCCTGTGTGAACTGAACACCACCACACACACTTGGCTCTCAACTCTTCATCATCATCGTCGTCATCATCCTCAACATCACTGCATCTGTAGATGTCACAGAGAGAAACAGGGGCATTTAATCACAGTACTATTATATACTATTAGGGTATACATTTATGATGTTTGATCTTAAGTCTACAACAATTAGATCAACAATTCTCTCCCACAATGCACTGCATCGGCCAGGTGAAAACGATATGACAGTGAGAGCTGCGTGATTGGCAGGATGGTTTGTTGTGCAAATAAACATTATCACGTTACAAGAAGTGTTGATTTCAGAAGAAGGTTTTGGGTGAGACGTGGCGGGTAAAACACCTACAGATGGAGTTCACCATTGTTGTATTAAGAATAACACCAACAGACTTCTTCCTGTTCTAAGTAGCGATTTACAGGCACTGAAACTCAGAAAGAGGAAAGTGCAAAAGAAACAATAGAAAGTGAGAACCAATAGAGTGAAAAGTCAAAAAGTTCATCATCAAAAAAAAAAACGGTCAAAATTGCGACAAACTAGCACATCTATTTGAGGTTGTGATCCAATTACCTGGGATCATATGATAAACATATATGAAAAACAAACCAAAAAAGTGGGTGTTAATTACAAATAAACAGAAAAAGGTAAGGCAATGTAGAAATGTCAGAATATTTAATACAGTAGAAGAATGCTTGGAGTTTTCACACAGCTTTTCGTTTCCTCCACATTTCTCACTTTGTCACACCAAACCACCAAACATCAAAAATCAGTAAACTGACTCACTGCTCCACTTTCTATATCTTTGAATCTCACCACAGAGAGCAGTTGAAAGCCATATAAAGCGTTATGTTATGAAAAGATATATGAACCTTGTCATGAAAAGCATTCTCAGTGTTTAACCACAACTAGACCACAAGCAGTAGTGACAAAAAGATTCGGCTTCACTAATCTCACACTCACACAAATGGAAATTGTAGTCACACAATTCCGAGTGATTCTGAAGATAAGTTCAGATAATTCACTTGTTTTCAATTTAAATCACAGAATATATAATTTTTCTATATTCCACATAATTTTATTTAAATCAGAGTAGCAATTTTGCAAACAAAATGACAGGCGTCAAAGTCAATTGCTCATTGGACAAAAATACTCAAGCTGAATCAAAACAGGGATATAACATTACAATCTTTAATATTGTTGCCGTGTTTTTTTACCTAGATGTGGCACTGTGCCGGATAACAATTAAAACTTTACAATTTCCTCAGTTTGCCAAGTTTTTTACTTTACATTATGGCATATGCTTGAATATCAACAAGGCAGCTCAGTTACTTTAGTCTGTGTTGAGCAACGATTCCTTTTGCCATGGAATTGTCACGGAAGCCAAAATTGAGACTTTCCTGGCGTAAATACAGATTCAAGAATCAAGTAAAACACTCACTTCTTACCCTGTTACCACGATAGCATGTGTAAAATTGAACTATTCTTGATAATAAACCATACGTTTAATTAACATCAAACTACATTCTTAAAAGGTCCTATGGGTAAATCAACATTCTCCCAATCCCAAACTCTCCATGAACAGAAGCGAAACAGATTTTGTTTTTTTCCGATCAGTCCAAAGCCTCGGGTAGTATTAACACACCGGCAATCAGTCAGTTTCCAGTGTAATTCCCCATGAGTCAAACCTTGCAATATCAGATTTAAAAAGAACGAGACCTTTTATTAATGTCACCCTTTCAAAAGCTCTCTCCCTCATAAAATACCACATCTCAGATTAAAATCTGAATAAATATTAACCTTATTTTAGCGTCACATTGGTGTCATGGGAGATCTGAATCACAGCTACACCGAGGACAACATGGAGGCTTAAACATCTCCAACCAAAAGAATTGAGAAGAGCTTCAATGTAACGCAAAGCTAAAGCGGATCTGAAGCTGAGAATAAGAGTGAGCACCACATCTGTATCCAGCATGGCATCTGGTATGTGGGCTATACCAGGGAGACGTGGGCGATGGTGGACTGAAGTGGGTGTTAAAGCGACATGAACCCAATGAACACCACAGACGAATGAAAACTGTCTGGATTAGCACCGTGTCCGAGGAACCTTCTCGTCAGCAAAACGTTATAAGTGTAAAATTGTTATTAACAAAAGTTATTTCTAAAAAAATTTCTAAAAAACAGAGTAGTGTGACTAAATCCAAGTGAACGCAAAAGAATGCAGAACAACATTCACCAAGCAATAATTGTAGGCATTTATTGTAAAAACTTCTGCATAAGTTAATGTGCCACCACACAGACATCTTCCTACAACAATGATCCATACTGATAAACAACAACAACAAAATGATCCTTGGCCAAAAAAGGCTGTCTTTTTTAAATCACACATGCCAATGGCGGAGAGCAGATTGCCGACTTAGACATGCATCGGAGTTCGGAAGCATATCAGGAAGCATCACAATTGTGAAACAAAGCATCTTAAAAACAAGGCAGACACGTCCACCACGCTGCACTGGATGACCCCAGCTCACCCCTCCAGAAAAACAAACCCACGCTTCGGGGGAAAATCAGCTGAGAACAACAGGTCTTTGAAGTCGTGATAAACACTTCAAAGTGTCTAAACTGCTCTTTTGAAACGTGTGTGTAGATGCTTTCTAGGGCAGGAATAACTGCTGACCCACACGCTCACAGGAAACGGGTAAGATGCTTTAGAATATGATCTTATAGCAGGTCATGTGATGCTAAAGAGTGAACCACTGGAGCCGGAGAATTCATAATGATAAAAAAGAAACCACTATAAGTCTTAACCACAAGCTTTTGAGGTGTTTCAAAGAGAAAGTGGAAAAGAGGACGCGAGAAAGATGAAAAGAAAATGGCACATTGACGGTGTGTCGTGCATGGGAAATATGTTTGGCGTATCGGCGAATTAAGCACAGTAAGCAATGAGCAACTGGAGCAAAAACAAATCAACTGTCTTATTTGTGGGGGCAGGAGAAATCAGTTTCATAAATGTCTTATCTAGACATATATTTACAGATCTGAGACAAAGAAGTCAGTGCCTGAAATTTAATATAATTTTATCTAAAATTATAAAAATATATACTTAATATAAAATTGTTCATAATAGTAATGTATAAAACCCAAATTATTTACACAATCCACATGCATACATATATGGTATAAATGGCTCAAATGTAGAATATTTAATACATCAGTTCAGATTTCTTGATATCTTAAGACTTCTATATTACAAAGAATATTGAACGTTTAAGAAACGAAAAATGACATTCTGAAAACTGAAGATTTAAAACTGAGAAGCAGTAAATAAACGGCGGCGCTGCACTTCCACGCGGTGGTTTAATCTCATGTGTACTTTCGAATCACTTAGGGAGAACACAAACACACAGTAACTCACTGTGGCCGTTCAGGCAGTGTTGAGAAGACTGGCTAATTGGCTTAGAGCTTTCTTAGGGGAACAAAGATGCCATGGAATCTGACTTAAGTCCAATTTCTAAAGCCGCGACTCAGCCTGTGTGTTTGCGAGAATAGTGGGATCAGGAGAAAACAACCTCTTAACCTCAGTAAAGAGACAGAGAACATGGTTCACCTGGGCTCAGTAAATACATGAATGACCATCAGGGTGAATGGATCTGCAACAGAATCTGGAAAACTGAGGGATTATTGGAAAAATAGTACATTTACGATCTTTCATCTGGCAATGATTAGAACTCGGTTGACTTATCCACCGTGAAAACATTTTGAAAGTTACACAAAAATAAGTGACGTGGTCTTCCACTGTTTTAGTGGTTGTTGTTCCCAACAAGACCAAGTGACCTTTGACCCAAAGAGACAAAAACATTAATTACGTTTCTTCTTTCACTTTGATGCAAAAAGACAAAAAATTCAAAGGAGTTTGCGAATAGTATTCGTAAGTTTGCAATGCGGTTGCCACATTCAAAGTGTGGCAAAGTCCCAACGCCAAAATGCGTGTTTGTCTTAGTTCAGCATTACTTTTAGCGCATAGAAACAGACAACACTCAAAAACAAACACGGTTAATTTTGATTTGAATCTGAAATGCTACCACAACAAGGAGCAAAGTTATCAGTCACCTAGCATGTGATAAAACATGTGAAAACCCGATATTGTTTCTAACGTTGCCTTTTTAGTTGCTTTAAAATAAAATAAAGCTGCCTGATTCAAATATAACACAAAAATATTATTAATTATTATTAATGACTTTAACTTTCAGAAGAACAAAAAAGACACAAAATGATACCAACAAAATGAAACAGACTATAGACAGGAAACGGTTATGAACACCACTCAAGCCAAAAATGAAGCTGGTTCTAAACGACTCCGAAAAGTACAGAAGGAAGCGAGTGAGAGGAGGAGATGTACTTCAGTTTCAGGAGCTTTTTAATAATTCAATGCCACGAGCCCTGAAACCAGAGAGAAACAAGTGGACTGGACAGTAATGATGAATTAACCATGCAGACACACAACCAACACGTATGTACATCCATTCACCGAGTCTATCGAATCTCCAGCTTCAGGCAGTATGTGCAGGTCTGAGACTAAAGCAATGAAGTCCCGACACGCATCTCAGGAAACACTTCCTGCCACAAGAACGCAACGCAATATTCCCAGAAACCATTCGATCACGTAAGATTGGAAATGTTCTTCCAGCCCTGCAATCAAAACAGGAAGCAAGTCATTGAGAGTGATGAGCAAACGCTTGTAAAACTGTCTAGAACTTTCCGTTACTAAAATGCTTTGTCGAAAAATCACCCGACAAACGCTTGAAGACTCTCGTGAGACTCCAATATTCCCATTCTTCTGTGGCCTACAGCTTTGATTGGCAGAGGTTGACCTCCCGGTCACCATAACAATAACTCATTTTACAGCCCATAATAATCAGCCCTGGCTCGACCCAAAGAAAGTTCCAGGCTCGTGAGACATGGAATGGGGGTTCGTTTGTTCTTAGGTCATATGGCAAGTCTAGCCTTTCCAACACTTCTCAGACTAGCTTGACTAAGCAAACATGTCCACAGTAAAAGACGGTGGTCAAACATATTTAGATAAGCAAATGCACAATTAGAGATATTTTATTTCAAGACCATAACACAATCACTAACAATTTGGCTTATGACAGAAAACATCCAATAGTTTGCTGAGACATCACAAACCGCGTTCCCATCGTTTGTCTAAACAGGCAAGCATCTGAGAAAGCGATGGAGCGCTTCCTGCTTCCCTTTCCTCGTAAGCATCAACAGTCTGACCTATTTTCCACCATATCCACCAGCCTCAAAGCTTCGTGTAAACCCAACTACAGGACAAGGGGCAAAGAACCGGACCCCCACATCACGACACGATCCATCATCACCACACACAACAGCTGAAGAAACAGACATCAGGATTCCTGGTTTGGAACTTTTGTGTTGATCTTCAAAGAAATAATTTGAACGAAGGAACGTTTAAAAAATAAATTAAAATGTGGCCAAGTTCACATAAGGTTTATCAGCTACGAAAGAGTTGAGCAACCCATAGGCGTTAGCTGAGAGTGCCTGTCTCAAAATAGGCCAATGACATAGTGCGTGATTTATTTCCACACATTTAATAAACAGCCATGTCTGGCTTCTGCTGCCAAGGAAGGTTTGATCCGTCCAAAAATCCACCAGAAAACTGCAATATTGGATGATGACCGACTCTGCTCAAACTAATCCATCAGTCCAGGTTCTGAAACGAACATCAGATCTGATACCCCACACGACCTGTAGACTGATAAAAGGGTCAGAGGGCAAAAGTGCTGGTTCAGGACGCAAATCGTGGCACTTAATGAGATGCAGCGACAAAATTGAATCCTAAAACCAAGATACGGAAAGTGATCTGCTGAAAGATCCTTTTACACTACAGCAGACGGTGTGATTACTGCGCACTTTGTGTCGAATAATGTTTCGAATTTAATACTTTTTAGTCTCAAAAAGTATTACGAACACACAAACTTTAAAGACAAACTTTGAATGTGTGTGTATACATATATAAATATTCTCTATTCCTCTATATATTATTTCTGCTGTTGTGAGATGCAAATTCCCCGCAGTGGGAGAAAAAAAGAAATTTAAATTTTATTTAAAAAAAATACTCAAGAATGTGAAGACCAAAACCAGTTGTTTCAATCTGCAAATTAAAACTATATACCCACATTGGACAAAATTAACGTATAACACAACACTATTATTGATTTCAAATTTCAGACAAACTTTAACAGATGGAGTTTGCCCGTTTGATAAAAAGAAGAAAACTTTCGGTGAATGAAACAAAGTGAAAACAATTGGTGTCTAATCCATTGATGGTGTTAATTAAGAATTCAGACGCAGCAGCACCGGCTGGTACCGTGAGGAGGAGGAGGAGGGGACGGGATTGACATCCTGACGTCAGCACGAGAACGGGACAAAGACCACATTGGGTCGGACCAGATGCTCGGTCTGCTTATGCAAATGACCGTGAGTGTTTAAACACATCAGCAAAGAACAATGAACGGCCTGTAACACGGCCACAAAAGCCAATGCAAATTCTGGCCATAAAGTATATGAAGTGTTCTGCTTTCTCAATTAGAATGAAATCTCCTTTGTCTGAGCAACCATGAGATTCCAGTGGATTGCAATGACCATCTGAGTTTCCTGACCAGATTTGGACTCGTGTACATGTTTACAACATTAGTAACTCAAACAAAAGATAAGATTGTCAAATGTCTTTAAAATAAAAATCAAAGAAATGGACCGAAACCTCATGATGTGAATGTACACAATCATAACTCTGTTCTAACATCACATGACTACGTACAAACTTATCAGACAAAGCTTTAATATTACATTTTAAATCTGAAACAGTCTTAGAAAACTGCTAAAGCGACACAGTTGACAAAAAACTGACGTGAATATAACAACTTGTCAACTCGATTTATCAACTTATATGTAATAGAGGCAAACGTGCTAGTAGTGACACAAAGGATTTGTATTTATTTAACGTCTGCAGAAAAAATAAATTCAACATGTCTTGTAATATATGCACATATTCGTTCATTTTATCCATAGAATATTGAAGTACTTACTGTGGTGTTGATGATTTCTTCCGAGGAATAAACAAAGAGCTGCTTCCTTAGCCCAGGTTTGCCTACAACCGCTGTTCGACCGAAAAAACTGAAATTAAGCCAAATCAGTCCATTTTAGAAAAAAATCAAGAATTGGCGTGTGTGTGTTCTGTCGGAACACAGGAGTTTGCGGTGGCTAACTTGCTAACAAAAGCAGGTGTTGAGAGGTATCCCGAAAATGTGAGGAAAAACACTTCTGTGCTGACGAGAACACGGAGACACGAGAAGCTGTTTGTGGAGACACTAAGCGGCAAAAAAAAACACAATTAACTAACACGCCGAGAAAACTGTGCTGTTCGCTGGTGTCCAGTGTGAGTCTGTAAACAGACGGTGCTGTTTTGTGTAGTAGTGGGTCGAGACTAGATAAGCGGGGAGAAACGTACCGCGTCATTGACCGTGTGTGTGAGGGATTCTGGGAAATGGTGTTTTCTTCGAACAGATCGTCAGCAACAAATAAGGGGTGTTTTAGCATCGTGTCAATTATTTATTACAAAATCTTTACAAAATCCATATTCCCCCCTATTAGTACTACTTTTTAGTGAAAAAATTAATTTTGTCATACAAATGACATGATTTCTATATTAAAATAATGTATACACGAATACACAACCTTTTGAAAAGCGAATATTTTATAAAAAAAATTATAAATCGTGTTTATTTTATTTTTTATCATAAAAAGCAGAGCTATTTTCTTTTATGAAAATACCAGCAGAAATAATATTCTACACATTGGCATATACGTATATTCACATGGTTCACATCAGATTTAAATCAGCTATTATCTGCTTATACTTGTACTACTACTGTTATGACAGCTAAATATTTCTCCTGCTCTCACCTTCACAACACACTCTCTGATCAAACATACAGTATACAAACGCTCACAACATTTTATTGCATAATTATTTAACGGAATGAATTGTGCTGTGGCTTTCACTTTGGTTCCATAAAAGGCTCATTTTCCTCACCACTGGTCTAACCTCTAATGGTGTTATGTGTCCTATGGCTGAATGGATGAAATTATTGAGGAAAATGAAATAAATGCTTTGACCTGTTGTAAAACAAACAATTTTTTCAACGTCCCCAAGCTTTCGAGTTTAATGTGCTCTCGGTGTTAATATGACAGTTACCATGCTCAGATGTGTATTTTCTAAATGTTTAGACTATGAACAAAACAAGCTTCCAAAAATATGCATTGTGATTTATTGGGTTTTATAACACTCTAAATCCCCAATACTGCAATTATTTTTATTACTTTTATATTTCCAGTAATTAAATACATTTAGTTTTAGTTTTGTGTGTTTAAACTCAATTTTTAGTTCTTCAAATTAAACACATATTTGAGAATCTAACAGCATATTTTCTTGAGAAGCTGTTGCTGCTGAACAATGTGAAGGAATCTATGATTTTGCGCATCTCTGACATTGCTTTTTCTTCATTCTGCATTAGTGGATATCAGATTGGTTTCCATGTCCGACCCTGCTGAGCCTTCCTATTATTGGTGTGCCAAAGTGACCTTTGACCTGAGTTTGGACTGTTTTTACTGGAAATATCTCGTGTGTAATAACGGAAGGCGTGTTTACATCATTAAATCGACAAGAAAGTCTGCAATTAATTTTGCAAACTGAAGAAGGTATTAGAACAATCTGAGCATAGAAATGTCAAAATAAATCTAATGGGCTGATAATGAAAAGTATTAAGAACAAAAACAGTTCATTATTGATGGATTGTGCTTAATAGAAGGTTATTTAAACAGCTAAATCTGAAAGACACAACTTGTTCTGGGAACACAAAAAGACACAATTGCAAGTAAACCATCTCATTAAATTGTTTTTTATTGAGAACGTGTAAATTTTGAAGATCATTTTCCACAATAGCATAATGACACAAATACACTTGAAGATTGCATGCTACCTCTTGAAACGATTCAAGACGTAACATAGCAAACAATAGTCTTGAACATGTGTGTGCTGTGTGCGTGTGTAAAGGTGATTCGGTGACCTTTAAAAGTGGAATCGCACTTAACAAACCTTTGCCAAACATTTGCCTCTGCACTTTAACTAGAACCTGATAGAGAAAAGAGAACCGACACAGTTCTAGTCAAAGATCATATCTTAAATCATATCAAATCAACATCAGTTATTGTGATAGCATTGACACTTCTACAGTGCTCTGGGATGTAAAATAAATATAAAATAAATTGAAATAAAACTGCATAAGAACACAAGACAACTTACTCAATTTGTTTAGCAACAACAAAATGACGATACTGAAAATTCAATAAAAAGTTCAAAAATATATCTAAAAACTCTGGAACTGTGGAGGTAGAGGCTGAAATTGAATCTTCAAATGTCATCATCAACAACAACAAAATAGAATAGAATAGAATAGAATGTCATTCTTTATTGTCATTGCATCACAGGGTTACAATAAAATTAAGAATACTACTGTCATGGATCCTGAATCGTGACTACGGACTTTTATTATGAACTCTAGTTCGAACCTGTATTTTGAAGTGCATCTTTGCGTCGCCATTTTGAATCGATCCACATGCTAGTGGAATCGTTTGTAACTCAGGTGTTATTTATCATGATCACCACTCATTAGCTAGTGTATTTAAGCCTCTGTGAATTCACTTGTAATTTGCCAGATTGTTGTGCTCCATGCCTACTCTCCAGCGTTTCCTTGTGTTTGATCTCGTCTTGTTCTCGAACCCTGCTCTCGTCTCGGACTACCGACTTTTGCCTGCCGATTTGGATTGTTTTGATACCTCCGTTCCGACCTCACGCCTGTTATTGGATTACGCCGTTGCCTTGCCTGCTCCATTGTTGTTTGCCGTTGACGAACTTAGCAGCCTGCCTGACGACGATTAAACATCTTATATTTTTCTACATCCTGTTTCCTCATCAATACTGTGCATGTGGGTCCAACGCTTACGGACTGTGTCAGCACAATCTGGCCAATACCCGGACCCAGCCAGTATGGAAATGCTACAGACCGAGATGAGGAAGTTAATGGAGGCTACCGTGAACCAAGCGGCAACCACGAATTCCTCCATTGAGCAACTCGCGGCGCTCGTCGCACGACAAGACGGTATGATCAGAGCATTAAATAATCGTCTCGATGAGGTCCAGATCCATGAACCCGCTCCTACTCCTGCTCCTATTCCTGTTGTAGCTCCGAATCGGCCGCCGACACAAACTACAGCCGCACCCGCGGTTCAATTGGGTGCCCCCGCTAAATTCTCCGGTGAGTCAGGCGACTGCCGCGCATTCTTAACTCAATGTGAGATCCATTTTGAATTACACGCAGCTACGTTTCCCACTGAACGTGCAAAAGTGGCGTACGCCGTCTCTCCTCTGGCTGGAAAGGCCGAGACTTGGGCTACTGCGGAATGGCCAAATTAAACCCCGTGCATGAATACCTTTTTGGATTTTGCTAAGGCTCTCAAACGGATTTTTCAGGAGGTTTCCCCCGGGCGTGAAGCGGCTCAGCGTTTAATCAGTTTACGGCAAGGATCTTGTACGGCCTCGGAATATGCAGGTGAATTCCGCACCCTCGCCGCGGAGGCAGGATGGGATGCTGTTGCTCTGTGTGATGTTTTCGTTAACGGGTTAAATCGTCGGCTTAAAGACTATCTAGCATCAATGGAACTCTCAACAAGTCTCGAACTTCTCATGGCCCAGGTAATCCAAGTAGACCGACGATTGATGAATAATGCTCGTGAGAGTAGAGAGGATGATCGCCGCTACCAGTTTCGTCCAGCATGGACGTCCAGACGAGAGTCGCCGCCCAGAAATCCAGTTGTGAACCAGTTTCGCCAGGTGGAGTCGTCCAGTTCTCCCCGCTCCAATCAATCTGAGAATAGAATTCAGGTTCCAGACACCAGCGAACCTATGGAAGTAGGGAGATTCCGCCTGTCGGAAACAGAGAAGCGTCGACGTCAAAGCTTGGGCTTGTGTAGATATTGTGGACGAGAGGGTCACTTTGCTCGTGTCTGTCCAGTAAAAGAGGAGACTCACCATTGAAGCAGAGGATAGTGGTGAGTCATTCTTGTGTTTCCAATGCCTCTGCACGTTTATTACCAACTGTCACTTTGTCGGTCAGTAACAGGTCCATCCAGCAGGAGGTGCTAATAGACTCTGGTGCTGATGTCAGTCTTATGGATTCTCAGTTAGCAAAAAGATTAAACTTGTCACTTCAACCCCTTCCCGAACCACTAGAAGCCTCCGGATTGGATGGACGACCGCTATGGAGCGTTACCCACAGTAGTGGACCTGTTACCATGAATTTCTCTGATACTCACTCTGAAACAATCCATTTCCACATAGTAGATCACTCCCACCATCCGGTGGTCTTGGGGCATACCTGGTTACGGCGCCACAATCCACGTTTGAACTGGAGAACGGGTGAGGTCACTGAGTGGGGGGCAGGCTGTAACCATTCTTGTTTCACTCATGATGAACAGGCTCCAGAGACAAGTGCACCGATGGATCTAGCGGGAGTTCCAGCCTGTTATCATGATCTGGTTCCTGTGTTCAGTAAGCAGAAAGCCACGTCCCTGCCTCCAAACCGAAGTCACGACTGCGCTATTAATTTACGGCCTGGAACCACGCCCCCGAAAGGTAGTCTTTACTCTCTCAATCCTCCTGAACCGCAAGCCATGAAAGAATACATCACGGAGTCACTGAAATCCGGCATTATCCGACCATCTTCATCACCAGCAGGCGCAGGATTTTTCTTCGTAAAGAAAAAAGATGGGTCTTTAAGGCCCTGCATTGATTACCGAGAGGGTTAAATGCCGTGACAGTCAGAGACTGCTACCCGTTGCCACTCCTTTCATCAGCGTTCGAACTACTGTCCGAAGCTAAATATTTCACCAAACTTGATCTACGCAATGCATATCATCTGGTCCCTATCCGAGAAGGAGATGAATGGAAGACGGCGTTCAACACTCCAATAGGCCATTTCAAATACCTCGTCATGCCTTTCGGATTAACTAATGCTCCAGCTGTTTTCCAGGCCTTTGTGAATGATATTCTGGGACCCATGATCAATGTGTTCGCCTTTGTATATCTACATGATATTCTTGTGTTCTCCGAAACAGAGAAGGAGCATCGTCAGCATGTGCAGCAGGTTCTGAAGAAATTGCTGGAGCATAAACTATACGTCAACGCTGAGAAATGTGAGTTTCACGTATCCACGATTGCTTTTCTGGGATTTGTGATTTCCCCCGAAGGAATTCGGATGGACCCAGGCAAGACTCAGGCAGTGAAAGAATGGCCTACACCCCAGTCACGAAAAGATGTTCAACGATTTCTGGGTTTCGCAAATTTTTATCGTCGTTTCATTAGAAACTTCAGTTCTATTGCTTCTCCTCTCCATGCACTGACCTCTGCTCATTCTAGATTTCAATGGTCCCCAGAAGCAGAAAAAGCTTTTCAACGACTCAAGGAAAGTTTCACTACCGCCCCAATACTCCGAGTACCTGACTCCTCACTCCAGTTCGTTGTAGAAGTGGATGCTTCCAATACAGGTTTGGGGGCCATCCTGTCTCAGCGAGATCCAGAGAAAGGGAAGTTACACCCATGTGCATTCTTGTCTCGAAAACTCTCTCCAGCCGAAAAGAACTATGATATCGGCAACCGGGAGCTGCTGGTGGTTAAAGTAGCATTAGAAGAATGGCGGCACTGGCTTGAGGGGACAGAACAACCGTTCCTGATTTTCACTGACCATAAGAACTTGGAGTATTTGAAAACGGCTAAGAGACTAAATTCAAGGCAAGCACGTTGGTCTTTATTTTTCTCCCGATTTAATTTCCATCTGTCTTATCGCCCAGGTTCTCGCAATCTCAAACCAGACACTCTATCGCGTCTCCATGGCACCGAAGAAGACCCTGAAGAACCCACCACGATCCTCCCAGTTTCCTGTATTATTGGAGCAGTGACCTGGTCCATAGAAAATAGTCAAAGCAGCTATCCGTAACGACCGGATAACCCCGCCTGTCCTTCCAACCGTCTATTTGTTCCACCCGAGCTACGAGGTGAGGTCATACATTGGGCCCATACATCAAGTTTCAGTGTTCATCCAGGTGTCCAGAGGACAACTTTTGTTATTGGTCGGCGTTTCTGGTGGCCTTCAATGAACCAAGACGTGAGAGAATATATATCTGCCTGCCCTACCTGTGCTACTCATAAACCCTCTCACCGACCACCACCAGGATTCCTCCAACCTCTGCCAGTTCCTAATCGCCCATGGTCCCATATCGCCATAGATTTTGTGTCTGACCTACCCACATCAAACGGCAACACTGTGGTTCTGACGGTCATTGACCGATTTTCCCATCTAGCTCATTTCATCCCCATGCCTAAGCTCCCTTCTGCCAAACAGACTGCCCAAGTCATGCTCCAGCACGTATTCCGCTTACATGGATTCCCCCGGGACATTGTATCTGATCGTAGTCCACAATTCATCTCACGTTTTTGGAAGGAATTCTGTTCGCTTCTAGGAGCCCAAGTCAGTCTGTCATCAGGTTATCACCCTCAAAGCAACGGCGTCACCGAAAGGGCCAATCAAGAACTGGAGGCGGGACTACGGCTACTTTCATCTTCTAACCCGGCAACCTGGAGTGAAAAACTGCTGTGGGTAGAATATGCCCATAACACTCTGCCATGCTCGTCGACTGGTCTCTCACCGTTCCAATGTGCCTACGGGTACCAACCACCATTATTCCCGTCTCTTGAGAAAGAGATCATCGTCCCGTCTGCTCACGCCTTAGTACGCCGATGTCGCAACATATGGTCTAAAGCACGTAGAACCATGCTGCAAACTCAAGAAAAGTACAAACGAGCAGCAGATCGCCACCGAACACCTGCCCCTGTGTATTCCAGAGGTCAACGTGTGTGGCTGTCTACAAGAGACCTTCCCATCAGATCCAAGGCACGTAAGCTATCTCAACGCTTTATTGGTCCTTTTGTGATTAACAAGATCATTAATTCCTCTGCTGTGAGACTTGCCCTGCCTAGAACCATGAGGATTCACCCGACGTTCCACGTCAGCCGTCTCAAGCCCGTCAAGACCAGTCCCCTGGTACCTCCTGCTCCTCTTCCTCCTCCTCCTCCAGTGATCGTCGAAGGCGAGCCAGTCTACAGAGTTCAGAAAATTCTGGACCGTCGCAGAGTGGGCCGAGGCTTCCAATACCTGGTGGACTGGGAGGGTTACGGGCCTGACGAGCGTTCCTGGGTCCCCGGAAGGGACATCCAGGACCCCTCACTCATTGAGGACTTTCTTCAAGAACACCCTGATGCTCCTGGCCCGTCTGGAATTCGGGCTAGGGGGGAGGGTCCTGTCATGGATCCTGAGTCACGTGACGGCGGACTTTGATTATGAACTTTGGTTTGGACTCGTATTTTGAAGTGCACTGAAGCGCCGCCATTTTGAGTCGATCCATATGTTAGCGAGATCGTCTGTATCTCAGGTGTTATTATCACGATCACCACTCATTAGCAGTGTATTTAACCTCTGTGTTTCATTTGTAATTTGCCAGATTGTTGTGCTCATGCCTACTCTCCAGCGTTTTTGTTTCTGTACTTGCTCGTCTTGTAAACCTGCTCTGTCTTGGATTACCGACTTTTGCCTGCCGATTTGGATGTTTTGATATCTCGTTCGACCTCCGCCTGTTTATGGATTACGCCGTTGCCTTCCTGCCCCATTGTGTTTGCTGTTGACGAACTTTGCTGCCTGCCTGACGACGATTAAACACCTCATATTTTCTACATCCTGTTTCCTCATCCATACTGTGCATGTGGGTCCAACGCTTACGGACCGTGTCAGCAGCGACGAAATTTGGTGTGGACAGAAGCTGTGTCATAAGATGGATAAAAAGGCCAGAAGTTGTGGGAAGCTTCAAAAAGACCGGCATTTCCAACGCACTGGACGGAGCTGAAGAAATGAGAGAAGCTGAAGTGCAGCTCAGCCGATGACGTCAGCGCTGCGTCTTGTTCCTCTGAGTCGCAGCAGCGAAGACTAAGGGTGCTTTCACACCAAGCTCGTTTAACCCTTTCAAACGCACTCGGAGCGGTTCGTGACGTATATGTGAACACACCAAGTGATCTCAGACCCCCCTAAACGGTCCCGAATGCGATCTGTCCCTGGTCCACCTCCGGAGGTGGTCTGAGTGCGGTTCGTTTGCGGGACCTTTTGTGGTTCGATTACTTTGTGATATGTGAAAGCGAAGAGATCTCGGTCCACTTCGCTGTTCGTTTCGCTCCGCATGCAGCACCCGAAGGTTTCGGTTACCCGCAAATCCGTCACGTCACCGTAATACCGGAAGAAAACTATGGAATCAGATTAGTGCCAGAAAACCAAACGAAAACCAAAGAAAAATAAAACAAACGTAATTGCAAGCAAAAAATGGAAAAAACAAAGGTAAATGAAGCATTTCGATTGACGATTGCATGAGATGACAACTCTTCTAAACCCATATAAAAAGCGTATAAAAAAGGGGTTTTATAAAAAACGTTTTTATTCCTAATAAGTTAAAAGTTTCTCACAAAAAAGGAAGAAATTGTGTATTAACGGAACCACATTAAGCAACGTACAACAAAGGGGCGAGATCGCGGAATGAACAGATTCATGTGTGAACAACAAAGGGTCTGGGATCTCTTCACTGCTGAAGAGGACCGAAAACAGAACTGGGTTCTCTTCTGAGTCCACTAGGTTGTGAACAGCAAGCCGACTGAGATCACTTTCCGCTGGTTCTCTTTCTGGCTCACTTTAAACGATCTGGGTTCGGTTCGTTTAAAACGAGCTATATGTGAAAGCACCCATAGAGTAAAACAGGTATGAAAATAATTTCTTATAAATCGGATATTAATAGTCACTTGTTGCAGCGGTTAAAAAAACAAAACCCTAGCTTCTTGTTTCTAGACTACCGCTGTTTGTGCAATGTCTTGCGGAAAAAAATGAACTTACTCGTTTCTTTTATTCGCAGGTGTTAGAGTTTATTTAGCTTGAAATGCATTTAATTAATTGTTTGATTAACATTTACTGTCTTTACTTTATTTCCATACGAGTGAAAATTGCATGTCTTCATTTCCTGTTAAGACTCCAGGTGTGTAAAAGGGGCCCCAAGTAATGAATGGGCGCTCTGTAACCTTATCAGTCCAAAAAGGCCTTGGACTCATATGCTGAACTCCCAGGAATGATGTACTGCGCAAACTAAGTAACTCGTGACTTCTTTATCTGTCTTTAATAAATACCAGTGCTTTCTGAGGAAGCCGGCAGAACGACAATGAGAGAGACTCTGAGAACATCTCAGTAAATTAGATTCCAGGTGTTCGGAGTTCTGAGGCATTCTTCAGAAATCAGAGAAAACTTTGCATCTACCAATTCTGTGTGAAAGTGTTTTATTTCATTTAAGGAGTTTCGGGTACGGCTAAGATCCATCAATAGTTCGCTCGCGGTAGAAAGGGTTATCACCGGAAGACCCGACATTTTTGGTAAGCAGAGTCGGATGGTTCCGCAAGGAAAAGCTGAGGAAAGGACGAAGACTCGACGCGACAATCCTGGACAAAGAGTACTCAACATTAAAATCCATCTGCGTGAATTCGTAGAAGGTCAGGACCTCGCGTCTGGAGCGTCGTCTCTTTCTTCTGCTGCTCTGGACGGAGGCCACACCCGAAGACAGATCATCGCAAACGTGAGTCGACGACCCCTGACAGACTCGACATTGCTTTTTACCCATTTATTAAAAAACCAAAATAAAAATAACCCCGGTAAATGTCCATAGTGCATTAAGTTTTGCGAGTGCTATGACGAAGGTCTGATCAACCTAAGTAGCCATAGAAACGCCCGCGGGTTTTGCGCCGAGAGTTAAGACAGCCTTTACAGCGACTGAAGGTATCTTGTGGTTTTTGGACTAGCCATTAACCCACTGGGACAAGGGAATATAGCCCAATTACTGAAACCGTTTAAGTCTGTCGATAGGACGCGAGACGAAGCGTACGGCTATACGTAATTGTGACAAGTAACCGTAAATTATGGGTAAACAGAGTAGCAAATGTCTAACTAGCGATGCCAAATTTATGGAGAATTATGCGCCAGGAAGTACTAAATACCTTGAGAAATGGGAAAAGAAATTTGGGTTTAAAGGAAAACTGGTATCTGAAGAGTGCCTCAAACTTCTCGAACAACTGGCCGCTGAAAAAACTGTCATGACAAAAGATTTGTCCAAGTTTGCAGTTCAATTGCAGATCGATGAAGCGAAGAAATGGAAAACGCAGGCTGATCTGCGAGATGAGAAGCGGAAAGACAAGAAGGAGGACAGAGAGTTCATTGCTGTGGCGATGGAATCACTCAAGAACGACCCTTCTGACCACACGTCACGCCGCACTGTAACACCTGCACAAGCCATGAGAATGCAGGTAATCGCCCAACGATTTCAAAATATCGCTGAGAACGTCCAACAGGACGGAGGACCGCACCCTTTGGCAGGAGGCCAAATCGCGGAGAGCGGAGCGGAAGGGGGAGCTGCTGCGTTATCAGCCCCAACCGCCCAGAGAACAACAGCTCATGTTACTCTGCGGAGTCCAGTTTCAAGCCACACCTGCAGCAGACAAGATGATGCAAAGCCAACAGCGCCTCCTCCCTACACTGACCACCAACACACAGAGATCTATGTTGTTTATCTCGTGGACGCACGAGACCAGCAAAGGCCAAGACAAGGAAATAGAAAAACTCAAAAGATGCTTCAACTGCGGTTTGATTGGACACATTTCAAGAAACTGCAGAAAGCCAAGAAAACCTCCATTCCACTGAAGTACAGAAAAGCATTGATCCAAAATGGCACCACAACGGAAGACGACCTGACCTGACCTACCACAACGCAAAACCAGAGCACAACAGAAAAATATTGACAAAAAGGCGAGTTTTTGTCAAAAGGGGGGATTAATAGGTTTATCAAAGTCAATAACCACTAGAAAATTAGAAAATTTCTTTTTTGAAAATTTGAGAGAACAAATTATCTGCCAGAATGTTTTTTGTTTCCACAGGAGCAGAAGGTGAAGATCAGAGACCTGGTCCTTATCAAGGTTCTGAAGAGAGACTCGTGGGCACAAGCCAAGTGGGAGGGACCCTTCAAAGTCCTGCTGACCACACCCACTGCAATCAAGATTGCTGAAAGGTCCACTTGGATCCACCAAAGTCATTGCAAACCACTGAAACCGTGGCCGGACAATGTTCCCGATCCGGAATAAATGGTGGCTGTATCCAGTGGCCTTCGTCATCCTGCTATCTCTCTGCGGAGTTGCATTCTTGATCTACAAAGACCCACCATCAGCTGAGAGTGAACCTTGGACCAGCTCCACCCAAAGCCCTTTTGCTCCCAACACAAAGACTGACATCCATGAACGCTGATGAAATGAGACCAAAAACGCTTGGGACGCTTTCAATTGGTTCCAATCTGGAACCTGGTACCAGATTCTGATGAAAATCCTCACGCCAATCTTCTTTGTGATTTTGATTGTTATGATCTTAGTGCTATGTGTTCTTCCATGCCTAAGAGCCCTGATGAACCGAATGATTGCTCATGTTTTTGTGATGCAAGCTCATGTTTTATTCAGGGATGAACGTCTGATTGGAGAAGAAGAAGATGCTTTTTTAGAGGTTTAGCTTAAATTGAATTTCTGACTTTCAATTTACTGTCTTTTTACATTTTGCTTGTAACGCAAGAAGCCTCCACTTAGAACTGCAAGCTCTTAATATAGCGGTCGCCTGATACCTTAGGGTAACGGGGCCAACCAGAGAATTTTTTCCCTCCTTAGGTATATATATGGGTATACAGAAATGTATATACATATATATTGAGGGTTTTTTCGCCTGGTTTTGCAGTATAACATCAAGTGCCCAGTTCTAATTCCCACCTATGTTTAACCGAGTAATTATAATGACGAACATATTTGAAAATCTTTGTGAAGAAAATATGGTCTGACAAAGATATGACAGAAAACGTTAAACAGGGAGGAATGTTGAAGTTTATTTAGCTTGAAATGCATTTAATTAATTGTTTGATTAACATTTACTGTCTTTACTTTATTTCCATACGAGTGAAAATTGCATGTCTTCATTTCCTGTTAAGACTCCAGGTGTGTAAAAGGGGCCCCAAGTAATGAATGGGCGCTCTGTAACCTTATCAGTCCAAAAAGGCCTGGACTCATATGCTGAACTCCCAGGAATGATGTACTGCGCAAACGAAGTAACTCGTGACTTCTTTATCTGTCTTTAATAAATACCAGTGCTTTCTGAGGAAGCCGGCAGAACGACGATGAGAGAGACTCTGAGAACATCTCAGTAAATTCGATTCCAGGTGTTCGGAGTTCTGAGGCATTCTTCAGAAATCAGAGAAAACTTTGCATCTACCAACTCTGTGTGAAAGTGTTTTATTTCATTTAAGGAGTTTCGGGTACGGCTAAGATCCATCAATAGTCCGCTCGCGGTAGAAAGGGTTATCACCGGAAGACCCGACAGCAGGTGTCAAGACAAGTTTAAAACACGCCACCTGAAATATCTATACGTGTTCCTCGTTCGCACCGTTCACTTTAATGCTGTTGTGCTTGAAAAAATGGATAAAAAGTATTAGGAAGGAAGAATGTTTTAATTCGCCGGTGTCAAGATAAAACGTTTTTATCTGTCCATCTGAAAGATCTACGTGTGTTCCTCCTTTGCATCGTTCGCTTTAACGCTTTTATACTTGAAAATTGATAATAAATAATATTAGGAAAGACTACATGTTTCCATTTATTTGTGACTCCTCCTTGTAAGAACGGCACGGCAGCCGTGGCTGAGCCCGCTGCACTCGCGCCGTCATTACACTCCGGCAGGGCAGGATTTAGCCAGCCCCATTTAGGGGGGCATGTAGAATATTTGGGGGGGCAAGTATAAGTGAGCATCTGGGTGAGTTCTTTAACTATGCTGTCATCATATCGGTCCACCTATCCATGTGAAGAACTTTAATCATGTTAATCAGTAGCTAGTAGAGTTGTTACGATACAGTAGAAACTTCACTATACTGAGAAAAGTATTGATACTCGATACCATTTTCGATACCACAGGGAATTTTTTTTTTCATTAAGAACAAAAAAGACTGGAACATGAAAATGTGTCTGAATGAGAAATCTCAAGACAATAAAGTGCAACAATAAATAAAACATTTATATATTTTATATCATTATTTTTTATATTTTCTAGAAGAAAAAATACTCAAATTAAAAGCTTTTTAAAAGATTAAATTACAACTAAATGAGTTTGGTTGTAGTTCTCTATTCCAAGTCAAAAATGTATGTAAAAGTAAAAGAGAATTATATTTTCTTTGTTTTTTAAAAAAGCTGGTCGTGTAACTGAACGTGAATGATTTTTCACTGCAAATTGTTCATCAGATTCCTTCTGGTGCTTAAAAATATTACACATTTAGACATATTTTTACATGTACATGTACATGTATTTGTTTTTATTGTTAGATCAAGTCGTTAAAATGAATAAGCTTACTCCTCAAACTTGTATTAATCTCCCGTTGGTACATTGTGGTAGTGATCTGCTTAAATTATTCAATGAGTTGAACATTATTATTATTATTATTATTATTATTATTATTATCTCTCATCAGATGCGTTGGTGTTTCACTCTGAGGCGGATTGTATTTCACTGCGTTAACGGCGCAAAACGTGACTTCAAACACTTGTGTTGGTAATGAAAACAGTCAGTTACTAACTTCTCGTAATTCTTTCAACAGCAACGCTTGGCGCATCCACCGGCTCCTCGCGTTCATTTGCCAAAAAATCCAAACAAAATTTCTTTAGCGCTTTTTCGATTTAAACCGGTCGCGAAGACTGCTCTCGCCATCGTCTGACCATATGTATAATGTGCGCACTACGCATGCGCGAAGGCGAGACACACGGAAGCGCAGACTTTTGGTCGCAGTATATTGCATCGTTTCAAATTTTTCAGTATTGATACTTATCGAAATATCGATATTTTTGACAACACTACTAGCTTGTTTGAAAGCACAAGAGTGCTCTGACCATTTTTCTTTAAGTTTCTTGACATTCGGAATTTTGTATGCCATCACGTTTAGGGGGGCAGTCATAATATTTGGGGAGGCATTGCCCCCCCTTGCCCATGCTCACCATGCATCAGCAGAGGGGGGAGGTGGTGTGATGGAGGATCGAGGCGATGCTGAGGGAATGAAGACCGGGGTGGAGCAAGAAGGCAGGAGTACCGATTCACAAATGAAGGAACGGATAACGCCTGCGATCTCCGAGGGCTGAGTAGAGGAAGTCGAGCTGACCAGACCATGGAGCCCGACGACGTCCATGGATGGACCTGGAGTGGTGTGCCAGATGACGAGAGTCTGAGGATGAGGATTTAGGGTCCACAGGCCTAAGAGGAGGAGACCAAGCCCCAGCGACGCTCCGATGTTCCATTGCGGGTCGGGGGGTAGGATCTCACAGCTTCCTAGCCGGGAAATACAGACGGCTGCCTCGGGGTGATGAAGATGGTGGAGAAGACGATGAAGACGACGAAGATGATCACAAGGAAGACGACGATGAAGATGCTGAAGACGAAGATGAAGACAATGATGATGAAGACAAGGTGGTGCGCCAGGTGGTGAGAGTAGGTGAAGCTGCAGGGTCAACAGGACCCATAGTCAGAATCCAGTCCCCGGACAGTGCAGAGAGCAAATGTTCCAGAGCAGGGAGGGATAATATATATAATGTTTTTTAAATATTATATTTTATGAAGCTTTATAAAACAACACAAATTAAAAATAGAATAAATATGTTAAATATCTTGAATCAAACTACAGAACCTTAAAATAAAAACACAAACTAAAAACTGAAATCTGACTTTTCTGGCCTTCCTTGATTAAGTTCTCGTACGAAATATGTTACATGAATACTGTAAAATTTAGAGAGATTGCATAACTTTATCTTTTGCTCGTTTTTCCTCATCTTCTTTTAACTTTTTCCAATGTTGTGAACCTGACAGCTTTTGTGTTTTTTCTCACGAATCCCAATCGTTTGTTTTGCAAATTGGGGATCAAGTCATCGGATTTATCCCACATCCCTTCACCCAACACTGTTACTCAAGACCTGAAGTCAAGAGTGTAAACATGTAACAGTCAGCAACGTTAGCAACGGCTAAGGCACTGCATCTTCCTCACAGCTGAGTAACTCCACAGATCCGGTCTTTCAGGATGGATGTCAGCAAGTTGTTCAATGTGCTCGCCACAGCGCCGGAAGAAAAGCGTGATGCACGTTTTGTAATGCAGGTCAACTTTATTTTGGACCTCTTACCACAAACGCAATACACGCCACCGGAAGTTTGGTGGGAGCAGATGACAGTCTTGGACGCTGAGGATTATTACACCTTACCTCCTGGGTCTCCAGCCGCTAACCTCAAGAACAAGTAGATTGCTTTTTTTGCGGACAGCTGGAAACTACCAGAGCCCCGTGTAAAGATTACTGCGCGCCTCATCCATGCCTGCTCAGATCCACTAACTCCTGTCAGATTCAAGTGGAACCGGCCACGTCCACCTGTGTCACAGTCAGGTCAGCGTCTTTGTTCTGTCTTTCCCTCTCCTTCTCTCTCACCAATTCGCTCTCTGGAGCATTCTGATAATTGTGCTCCTGTCATGTCTCACTCTTCTCTGCCATGTTCTTCTCCGTTCTATCGTAATCTCTGTGCTTATTCCTCCCAATCTCTCTTGTCTCGCTCTCTGTTTCGTTTTCCTCGTCATGTCACTCTACATCATGTTTCTCTTTGTCATGTTTCTCTACGCCATGTCCCCCTACGTCATGTCTTGTGTCTTTCTCGCTTTGCTCCACCCCCCTCGGAGTCCCCTCTCTTTTTTCCGGCTGATCTTAACCAAGTCTTAACACAGCGGGCTCCGCCCAGCCTTGTTACGCCTCTGCCTGCCCAGGACACGCCTCTGCCTGCCCAGGACACGCCTCTGATGCTCAACAAAAACTCACGCCATGAACCGAGGTCTCCAGCGGCCAGTCGGGCCACCCACCCGAGGTGTATGCTGTGCCAGGCCGCCCACCCGAGGTCTCCAGCGGCCAGTCGGGCCACCCACCCGAGGTGTATGCCGTGCCAGGCCGCCCACCCGAGGTCTCCAGCGGCCAGTCGGGCCGCCCACCCGAGGTGTATGCCGTGCCAGGCCGCCCACCCGAGGTCTCCAGCGGCCAGTCGGGCCGCCCACCCGAGGTCTACAGCAGCCAGTCGGGCCACCCACCAGAGGTCTCCAGCGGCAATACAGGCCGTCCACCAGAACTTTCACCAGTTCCAGTTTGCCACAACAACTCATGTTTTGGTTTTGGACGTCCGGTGTCCTTAAAGGGGGGCATATGTAACAGTCCTGTTCCGCTGCTCCACCTGGTGGACACTTGTGGGATTGGCATTGGACTGTGGAGTTGGCAACTACATGTCCCAGGAGCCTTTCTGTTTCATTTGTGTTATCAGTTCCACCTGTGTTAAGTGTTTGTGTGTATTTAAGTCATCACCTGTCCCATTGTCTATTGTCTGTTATTGAAGTCACCACGTTAGTTTGAGTTCTGGTTATCATGCCATGTTTTGTTTTATGTTAGTCTTTTTCTTTATTAAACTTGTTCTTTTGTTAAATCCATGGTTCTTTTGGATATCACAACCAATGGATTATGACAAAACAAATACACCTGTATTGTTTTGTATCCCCTATGTTTTTATGCATTTGACACAATTTAGATAAAAAAAAAACATGTTTGCTTATTTTGAGTGTGACAATTAATCCTGTAATTGACGTGTACATCCTTAATAAATGAGTGATGCGTTGAAGCCCCGCCCCCCGCCCGTCCCAGACTTACGGTAGTTTAGCCCGGGCGGGGGCGGGGCTGCTCCCTTCTCGAGAGAGACACACTCACTCACTCACACACTGACACAAGTGCGTTGCCTTTTGCGCTCATCCTCTCCCTCCTTTTTCACTTTTTCCGTTATCTGCCACGACACAAACGGGTCGCCGTCACAAACGTATGATACTTTACAGAAAAACGCATTGCGGCCGCGCATATTTTTTTTTCCGAGCGCCCGTGGCGCCCCCCACGTCACTTGAAAAAATGCCGCCCTGGGCGACTGCCACGTTTGCCCATGCCTAGAACCGCCACTGGGCACGGAATCCGGTGAGAAGATGATCCGAAGCGGAGTTCGGCGGGAAGGGAATATGCGCACCAGGAACACGCAATACCACACGTGCTGCGGCAGAGTCCAGCAGATCCGGAGTGGCGGAAGCGATCCTCAATCAGTCCGAATTCGCAGCAGTTTTTGCCGATAACAGCAGGTGCGGCAGAACGTGCACTTTCCTCACTCGCTTTTCCTCAACGTCCCACAGATCTCCGCAATCGCGGCGGCGGCCGGTGTAGAAACGTTTGCTGCGGCATCCGGCATCTGTCCAACAGTGCGCTGGCCACGTACGCGAGCGCGGTTCTGTGCACGTTGTCTCATAATCTCATGGCTGGCACAGCAGCGGTCAGTCATTCTGTTACGATCCGGGACGGATGAGGATGACTGGATGAAGAGCCGGAGATCGATGTGACAACAAACGGACATTTAATGACGAAAAACAAGACTTAAACTCACAGAAGACTCAGGTACAAGACGAAGTGCAATATTAATGACTGACAACCAATGAAGGCACAGGTGAAGACTTAAATAATAATAATAATAATAATAATAATAATAATAATAATGAGTATAAATAATAATAATTTGTAGGGCGCTTTTCACCGTTTTAACTGTCTCAAAGCGCATGTGTAAAAATGTAAGGGAAGTGTTGCTTTTTATTCAATTCATCGTCTGGATTGTTGGTGTTAAGTAAGTGGCTGAGGTTATGACACGACAAAGACAAAGACCAGTGAGCAAGCACATACGCGACAGTGGCCAGGTAAAAAAAAAAAACCTCTTTAACGAGGGAAAAAAAAAACCCTGGGGAGAACCCGGCAGACAGATGAAGAACAGGTGAAACTGATAATAGAGGACGATGATACACCAGACTTGAACAGAAACACAGGATCATGGGACGTGTAGTCCATAATTGCAACAGTTTGTTGCAAATCAATGACAAATGACACCCTTTAAAATACGATTATTATTATAATTTTTATTATTTTTTATTAGAGAAGTCTGTTGCGTTGTAAAAGAGAACGACTGACTGCATTTAAATGAAAGACATTGTTCTTGATTCAAAACTAGCCCCGTTTTTTAAATTAGATGATTAAAGCTGTTATCTGTAAATTTAAATTGTGTTTTTATTAAGTACTCTGTATAAATATTGGCGAGTAATGAAAGGCAAGTACAGTACTCGTTTTCCAAAAAAGTGCATCGCTAATGGAAACGTTCTTAAAAACGAACAAATGAAGATGAAAGTTAAGACCCATTTACTAATGGCAAAAATATCAAAGTTTGTTACATACAATATTTACTGTATATAGCAAAATTTTAGCTTCTTAAACATTGTAAGTTCAAAGTGTACTTCATATAGTTATTAAATACAACCTAAATCATGATTTGGATTGGCTGAAATAAATGTGTTAGTTTTAAAGGGCCGCGGGACACTTTGATGTGGACAATTTGGGCCCCGAAAAAAGGTTAAGAACCCCTGTTCTAGAGGGTGTAAGGTGCATGTTTTGTTTTTTGTCTTTTTAAATGAGTCGGGTCACGAGATGCACAGGTGGCAATCAGCAAGGTGAAAGTTGCACGCTAGAACTTCAGCTTAGAAGAAAACCTGCTAAAACCGTTTATCTTATAATATAGCCTATAGTTTAGCGTCTAGTTCATGACTCGCCACCATTGCCCAGGTCAGAGAGCAGGCGGCATCACTTAACCAGCCGCCTGCGTACTGCTCACAGTCACCCAGTGCATTTAGTGCATCTAGATACAATCCTAACAATAATAATAAAAATAATAATAATATCAGCTCTTTTAAAACCAATAACAACAACATTGATAATAAAAATGCTAAAAGTAATAACAGACACAACATAGAAACGGTATCACAATCTCGTAAGCCTAGCCATAGAAACCGGTCATTAGACAAAGAAAAAATGGTGCTTAATCATATTAAACAGACCAAGACTTATACAAACAAATATTTAAAGCTAGGTCTCTTAAACATTAGATCGTTAGCACAAAAATCTCTTATCATAAACGAAATGATTTTGGATAATAAGCTTGATGTTTTAGCGCTCACAGAGACATGGCTAAAGCCAGACACCTACACTAGCCTAAATGAATCAACTCCACCTAATTTCTCTTACGAACATGAGGCACGATTAACCTCCAGAGGTGGAGGCGTTGCACCATCTATAATAATAATTTCAAGATGAATAGGAAATCAAACTTTAAATTCTGCTCTTTTGAACTGTTAGTACTACATATGGAGCCAGATATAAATCGGGAATCAATACTTATTGTGACAGTGTACAGACCGCCAAAGCACAATACTGACTTTTTAAATGAATTTGGGCAACTACTAGCAGAACTCATCATTAGAGCAGATAAAGTGATTATACTCGGCGACTTTAACATTCACCTAGATAATGTTAGTGACTCTCTAACTCGCTCTTTTTATGATATTCTAAATTCCACCGGCTTTAAGCAAAACGTTATTGGCTCCACTCATAAGTTTAACCATACATTAGATTTGATTCTTTCATACGGTATCGTAGTTCATGATGTAGATATTGTTTCGGTGAGTGACTGCATTTCTGATCACTCTCTAGTTTCCTGCTTAATAAATATAGACATCCCAGCTGTGATCTCACCGCAATATCGCTCTTGTAGACTCATTAATTCCAGCACAAAAGATAATTTTATTAAACGTCTTCCTGATCTTACCATTTATACCCTGAAAGAACAGAAGAGCTTGAGAATTTGACTGCAGCCTTAAATCTAACTTTGTCAAGTACCCTTGACTCTATTGCCCCTCTTAGGGAAAAGAGACTAAACACAAAAAACAAAGTGTTATGGTACACTAAGACCTAAAAGCCTTAAAATTATCAAGTAGAAAGTTAGAAAGGAAATGGAGAAAAACTAAACTCGACGTTTTTCGCAGTGCCTGGAATGACAGTATAATCGCATATAAACAGGCCCTAATATCCACACGATCTACATATTTTAGTAAACTTATCTCTGCAAATCAAAATAATCCTCGTTATCTGTTTAAAACGTAGCTCAGTTAACAAAGAAAAAGGGCACAGTAGACTCGCAATCCCCCCACAGCTCACTAGTGTCGACTTTATCAACTTCTTTAATGACAAAATTACTAATATCAGAATGAAAATTGTATCCACAAAAACTAGCCCACAACTGGTTATACCGGAAATAAACCCACCCGCTGTCAAACTTAGCACTTTCAAACAGGTCAGCCCTGATGAGCTCACTGAGATTATAGCTAAGACCAAGACGACCTCCTGCTTACTTGACCCTATACCAACTTTTTTACTTAAAGAAGTCCTACCATTAGTTAACGAACCAATCTTGAATATTATAAATTCGTCACTAGTTCTTGGTCACGTGCCACAAGCGTTCAAACAGGCCGTCATAAAACCGCTTATTAAGAAGCCACATCTTGATGCCGACGTGATTGCTAATTATAGACCAATTTCAAACCTTCCATTTATATCTAAAATTCTTGAAAAAGTTATTTCGGGACAACTCTGTAAATTTCTGGAACAGAACGAAGATTTGAAAAATTTCAATCCGGCTTTAGATCGCACCACAGCACAGAAACGGCACTAATCCGAGTCACCAACGATCTTCTAATGGCATCAGATAAAGGGAACGTCTCACTCTTAGTTCTGTTAGATCTTAGTGCTGCTTTCGACACTGTTGACCATGATATTTTAATACATAGACTTGATCATTACGTTGGTATTTCTGGACACGCGTTAGAATGGTTTAGGTCCTATCTGTCTGATCGCTCTCATTTCGTCCATGTAAATGGAGTCTCATCACCCAGATTTAGTGTTAAATATGGAGTTCCACAAGGCTCCGTGCTCGGCCCAATCCTATTTGCACTTTATATGCTTCCACTAGGGGACATAATCAGAAAGCATGGTCATAGCTTCCACTGTTACGCAGATGACACACAAATTTATATCTCGGCACGGCCTAATGAAATCTCAAAATTTGCAAATATATTAGATTGCTTCAGCGACATTAGTGATTGGATGACAAGTAATTTTCTCATGCTGAACTCAGACAAAACCGAATTATTACTTGTTGACTCAAACTTAAAGTCTGATGCACCCGAATACAGTATGAATCTTAACGGGCTTGAAATCTCATCCTCACCTAAAGTGAAAAGCTTAGGTGTCATTTTAGATAGCAAACTCTCTTTTGAAAGTCACGTGCACAACGTCTGTAAAACTGCCTTTTTTCACCTCAGGAATATCTCAAAGCTGCGTCACATGCTCTCCCGACCGGATGCAGAAAAACTGATACATGCGTTTATGACATCACGTTAGATTACTGTAATGGTCTTCTGGGAGGTTCTCCTGCTAAACTAATAGATAAACTTCAGTTGGTTCAGAATGCAGCTGCTAGATTACTAACCAGAACAAAAAAATTTAGCCATATTAGTCCAGTGTTAATGTCGCTACACTGGTTACCTGTTAAATATCGCATCCAGTTTAAAATTCTCTTAATCACTTATAAAGCACTAAACGGTTTAGCTCCTCTATATCTCAGTGAGCTCATCACTTACTACGAGCCTACACGACTGCTGCGCTCTCAAAACTCCGGCCAGCTTATAATACCGCGAATCTCTAAAATCTACCAGGGAGGAAGATCCTTTTCATACTTAGCACCCAAACTATGGAATGCTCTGCCTAGTCCAATTCGAGACTCAGAATCAGTGAGTCAATTTAAGTCTAGACTGAAGACGGTCTCTTCAACAAAGCATATATTGACCTGTTATAATAACTTACAGAAAATATTAATATATCGTATAGAAAGGCTGCCTAGTTAGTGCTCGGAACCGAATTACACCTGCACCTTCAGAAAATTGTCAAAATCTATAGTACTTGAATTTTTCTAATTGCCTTGTATTTTTTTTTTTTTTTTTTTTTTCTCCCCTCCTCTCCTGAGCGCCAAGTGTCGTACACCGGAATCTCCTAGAGCTTCGGAATCATCGGTGGTGCTTCCTCGACCTCTGTGGACCTGATGACGCTGTTGGCTTGGAGAAGTGGAGCCGCCTCTTTCCCCATTGAGGAGGGAAACATCGTTCCAGAATCATCATTAAAAATGACGCGGAACAACCAACGCACTGATTGTGTAGTGTTAGAATGCCGGAGAGACTGGCACCAGTGAGCCGGGTTCTCCCCAGGGTTTTTCCTCGTTAAAGAGGTTTTTTTACCTGGCCACTGTTGCGTATGTGCTTGCTCGCTGGTCTTTGTCTTGTCATAACCCAGCCACTTAGTCAACACCAACAATCCAGACACAAATTGAATAAAAAGCAACATTTCCCTTACATATTTACATGTGCGCTTTGAGACAGTTAAAACTGTGAAAAGCGCCTTACAAATACTCATTATTATTATATTATTATTATTATTATTATTAAAACGACATTCTTCAGCAAAGGCTTTGAGAAGCAAGTTTGTTGCATGCTGATGTTTCGTTTGTATCATTTCATTTATGTATTGTAAAAGCCTTTATTAATTTTGTGTTGTATGTTTTGTATTGCAGTATATGCAGTTTTACAGTGTTTACGACATTAAACGTGACAAAAGTCATAAAGCAGTGTCTTCCTTGAAACTGTTCGCTATCTGCCGAACTAAACTCGGACATATAGGGAGCACAGATTATTATTGTTATTATTTATAATTATTATGAATGAAAGTAAGGATACAATAAAACATGCGTGGCCCAAACTCACTCTAGTTTTAAGAGCTGTCCAACATCTGACATGGAATGAACAAGTTGGTGACATTCCAAAATAATCTCCTGTAGTGTGCGATGCTCAGCTTGTCCAGCTGACAGTGCCAGTGTGCGACTGGGTTCAGACTAGGAGGCACACTTGGCCATTTAATAACCTACACCGTGTTTGGCTTCACTTTAGATGTGTGTTGTGAATACTCTGATCCCTATTTTTTTTATAGGGAAACTATAAAAGTGTTTAGACAAAGTGAGGTGTACTCATTCATTTTGAGTGCAGAGATTGTGATGGTAGGTTAGTTTTATCTTAGTAACAAAGTTCTGATCACTCATAACCACAAATTGTGACTGAAGATAAATCAAGTTTCATTTAAGAAAGATGGAAAGAAGACGCTAAGAAAGTTCCACTTTGTCTCAGTTAAATCTAGACTAAAATAGTTTGTAAAGTAAACGTTATAGAGTGCTGTGTGAAGATTTTAAGGTAGATCTCTCCTCATTATTAACTCATCTACACAATCTAATCTGTGATTCTGTCTGAGAAAAATTACCATATAGCGAGAGTCCAGAGTCCAACACATGCAGAAAGACACACCTCATGCAGGAACTGCTGTGTTTACAACACAACTAATTCATTTGTGTCACGTCTCTATGGGAATGAACTTCTGTCAGTGTGGAAACGCCCACAATAACTGATGCAACTGATCTTTTAGTTTCCATAATATTACCATTTAATTTGTCTGACACGGCCAGTGTTCGGAACGTTCCTTTACAAAAGTAATTTGTTACAGTTACTAGTTACTTATAACAAATAGTAAACGAGTTCACGTCACGCTTAGACTACTGTAACTCACTCTACGCCGGCATCACTCAGTCAACACTCGGACGCCTTCAGCTTGTCCAAAATGCTGCCGCTAAACTCCTGACGGGCAAACGGAAATACGATCACATCACCCCTATTCTACGCTCCTTACACTGGCTACCCATCAAAAACCAGATTGACTTCAAAATCCTACTTTTTGTCTTTAAGGCACTCAATGACCAAGCTCCTCTCTATCTGTCTGAACTTTTATCTCCGCAATCTTCATCACGAACCCTGCGCTCAAATGACCAAGGGCTCCTTAAAACCCCTAGGACTCGACTTAAATGTCGGGGTGATCGCTCGTTCACTGTGGTCGGCCCGAAACTTTGGAATACTCTCCCTCCTCACATAAAGGCTGCCCCGTCCATCTTAAAATTCAAATCAAGACTCAAAACTCACCTATAAGTACTGTCCCTCTATGCACTGCGCTAAAATATTAATATATCGTATAGAAAGGCTGCCTAGTTAGTGCTCGGAATCGAATTACACCTGCACCTTCAGAGAAATTGTCAAAATCTATAGTACTTGAATTTTTCTAATTTCCTTGTATTTTTTATTATTTATTATTTTTTTTTTCCTTCTCCCCTCCTCTCCTGAGCGCCAAGTGTCGTACAACCGGAATCTCCTAGAGCTTCGGAATCATCGGTGGTGCTTCTCGACCTCTGTGGACCTGATGACGCTGTTGGCTTGGAGAAGTGGAGCCGCCTCTTTCCCGTTGAGGAGGGAAACATCGTTCCAGAATCATCATTAAAAATGACGCGGAACAACCAACGCACTGATTGTGTAGTGTTAGAATGCGGAGGAGACTGGCACCAGTGAGCCGGGTTCTCCCCAGGATTTTTCCTCGTTAAAGAGGTTTTTTTACCTGGCCACTGTTGCGTATGTGCTTGCTCGCTGGTCTTTGTCTTGTCATAACCACAGCCACTTAGTCAACACCAACAATCCAGACAACAAATTGAATAAAAAGCAACATTTCCCTTACATATTTACATGTGCGCTTTGAGACAGTTAAAACTGTGAAAAGCGCCTTACAAATACTCATTATTATTATATTATTATTATTATTATTAAAACGACATTCTTCAGCAAAGGCTTTGAGAAGCAAGTTTGTTGCATGCTGATGTTTCGTTTGTATCATTTCATTTATGTATTTGTAAAAGCCTTTATTAATTTTGTGTTGTATGTTTTGTATTGCAGTATATGCAGTTTTACAGTGTTTACGACATTAAACGTGACAAAAGTCATAAAGCAGTGTCTTCCTTGAAACTGTTCGCTATCTGCCGAACTAAACTCGGACATATAGGGAGCACAGATTATTATTGTTATTATTTATAATTATTATGAATGAAAGTAAGGATACAATTAAAACATGCGTGGCCCAAACTCACTCTAGTTTTAAGAGCTGTCCAACATCTGACATGGAATGAACAAGTTGGTGACATTCCAAAATAATCTCCTGTAGTGTGCGATGCTCAGCTTGTCCAGCTGACAGTGCCAGTGTGCGACTGGGTTCAGACTAGGAGGCACACTTGGCCATTTAATAACCTACACCGTGTTTGGCTTCACTTTAGATGTGTGTTGTGAATACTCTGATCCCTATTTTTTTTATAGGGAAACTATAAAAGTGTTTAGACAAAGTGAGGTGTACTCATTCATTTTGAGTGCAGAGATTGTGATGGTAGGTTAGTTTTATCTTAGTAACAAAGTTCTGATCACTCATAACCACAAATTGTGACTGAAGATAAATCAAGTTTCATTTAAGAAAGATGGAAAGAAGACGCTAAGAAAGTTCCACTTTGTCTCAGTTAAATCTAGACTAAAATAGTTTGTAAAGTAAACGTTATAGAGTGCTGTGTGAAGATTTTAAGGTAGATCTCTCCTCATTATTAACTCATCTACACAATCTAATCTGTGATTCTGTCTGAGAAAAATTACCATATAGCGAGAGTCCAGAGTCCAACACATGCAGAAAGACACACCTCATGCAGGAACTGCTGTGTTTACAACACAACTAATTCATTTGTGTCACGTCTCTATGGGAATGAACTTCTGTCAGTGTGGAAACGCCCACAATAACTGATGCAACTGATCTTTTAGTTTCCATAATATTACCATTTAATTTGTCTGACACGGCCAGTGTTCGGAACGTTCCTTTACAAAAGTAATTTGTTACAGTTACTAGTTACTTATAACAAATAGTAAACGAGTTCACGTCACGCTTAGACTACTGTAACTCACTCTACGCCGGCATCACTCAGTCAACACTCGGACGCCTTCAGCTTGTCCAAAATGCTGCCGCTAAACTCCTGACGGGCAAACGGAAATACGATCACATCACCCCTATTCTACGCTCCTTACACTGGCTACCCATCAAATACCAGATTGACTTCAAAATCCTACTTTTTGTCTTTAAGGCACTCAATGACCAAGCTCCTCTCTATCTGTCTGAACTTTTATCTCCGCAATCTTCATCACGAACCCTGCGCTCAAATGACCAAGGGCTCCTTAAAACCCCTAGGACTCGACTTAAATGTCGGGGTGATCGCTCGTTCACTGTGGTCGGCCCGAAACTTTGGAATACTCTCCCTCCTCACATAAAGGCTGCCCCGTCCATCTTAAAATTCAAATCAAGACTCAAAACTCACCTATAAGTACTGTCCCTCTATGCACTGTTGCTGCCGCATAAAGCGCTTTGTTTCTTTTATCTGCCTTCCTCCCTTTACCTTACTATCTAATTGTTTTACTTTCTTATTCTTATCTTAACTGCCTCTCTTCTACCTCTTCTTCTCCGCCTTCATGTGAAGCACTTTGGTCCACTGTGGTGGTTTTTAAATTGTACTATATAAATAAACTTTGACTTGACTTGACTTGCCAACAGTACAAATACTGCCTGTTTTCCAAATGGGTCGATGTAATCCCAAGCAAGCATCCAGATGCGATCGCTGTGGCCAAAGCAATCTGCAAAAACATCATTCCAGAGCACAGCTTCTCACAAAAGGTCTACAGTGATAATGGCACACATTTCGTGAACGATGTAATTGATAAGATGGCACAACTATTAGGAATAGAATTTAAAAATCACTCTTCATACCATTCACAAAGTGCAGGGTTGGTGGAGAGGACAAACAGGACACTTTGACTTAAAAAGGCGATGGAGCAGACAGGAAGAAATTGGGTGGAATGTTTACCAATTGTTAAAAAATACATGAGAATTACACCTGGTTACGACTGGTTATGATTTGACACCTTTTGTCTACGGTGGACCATTTAATATGGTCCTTGTGGACAACGAAACTGAAAAACCACAAGAAGAAAACATGTTAGCTGGATGGTTAACATGGTTAAGATGGCACAGTGGCGCAGTGGGTAGCGCTGTCGCCTCGCAGCAAGATGGTTCTGATTGTGACTCAGGTCCCCGGGGCCTTTCTTTGTGGAGTTTGCATGTGCCCCCCTGTTCCTCCGGGGCAGGCAGTCACCGTGATCAAGATAACTTTTGGAGCTCACCTCACCATTTCTATAGCTGTTCATATAGCAACACGATAGACATTGCAATCAGCTATACTGTGACCAAAAGCACTGGGTGGGGGGAACAAGCTCCTTGCTCACACTCAGTCTTCCTTAGGGCATAGCTAAATTTAGCTATTGTGGCCTATTCCCCTCCGACACTTTCTTCTGGCTTCTCAGCACCTCTGTCCGCAGATTCCACCGATGCAAATATCTCTCAAAATCTAAAAATCGTCTTTCACTATCAGTCATTCTTTTTTTCTTCTGTCTGTTTTCAAAGAAGTCAACTTTCCCCTTAATGTCGTTTTGCTCCTCCAAGATAAAGTCGACCGTTTTTTAAGCCCTTCCATTTTCATGACATTGTTTGCAACTGATTGCTCAACTGCGTCCGATTCGATTACTCAACTTCTTCCTCTTTTTTTTTCCTCGACTTTTTTTTCCCAATCTCATGCGATCTACTCACAATGCCTTGTCGATCGACCAGTCGATCGCAATCAACGCAATGGGCACCCCTGATATACTGACCAAACCTGACCTTAACCTAAACAACGTTAACTCGTTCAGCCCGTCAGTAAATCTTCATTGATCATCCAAAAATAGTTTAAAATCTTTAAAACAATAAAAAAAAAACCTTGCACTACCACGTCAAAGGTTGACTTCCTATCAAAAACATCATGCCATTTCGAACCTGCAAATTCAAGTTTCCAAATTCAATTTCCAGAAACCGAATGCAACACATTGGGAGTTTTCTTTTAATGTTTTCTATTTTCAAGCCAAAAAATTACAGAAAAAAGAACACAAACCTGAAATCACAATACATTAACTCTGATATTACAATAAGATGTAATAGGATCAGATTCTTAAGATAAATCTTTGTCATTGCACAATGGCGCAACAATATGAAGGTGAAAATATGGCAGAATAAAAAAATGCAAAAATGGTGCAAAATTACGAGAGAGTGAAATATATATGCATGCAGTGCAGGTACAAAATAAAAGATAAATAAAGACAAAATCACAATCTACAAATCACAAGAGATATAAACTGATATCAGAACACATTGTGCTTTGGGATAGACGGATCACTTTATCTAGTGCAGTGCTTCTCAAATAGTGGGGCACGGAAGCACAGGCGCTGTTGGGGGGGCGCGGAAGATCAGAACAAAAGGAAAAAATAAAAAATAAATTAGCCAGTAAACAGCCGCGCAGATTAGGGATGGGAATTTTGATTCTTTTAACTGACTATTTTTAACTCTCGAACAGTAAAATGAACAATTCCTTTCGAGTCTTTCTGAATGTGGCGCTGTACGTTGGAACAATTTGCGAATAATCCTTCTCGCTACAAAGTCTGCGCGACTCGGCTTCTGATAAACGAATTGTTCACTGAGGAGAGTCGTTCATCTTGAGATTTTTACACAGGTTTAAAGGGGGGGCGCGACCAAAAACATTTGAGAACAACTGATCTAGAGACAAAAAAATCAGAGCTGTGGTGAGCTGAACTCCATTTCAGTTGCTGGTGATGCTGGTGCAGTTTCCTTCACTGAAAAGCAGATACAGTATTAATGTACAATAGTAGTTGATTTCTAGGCATCAGAAATGCAATCACACTGTTACCAGCTCTGTCTCCATATTAATGACAGGCTTCTGACTGTCTCTCCTTCATCTCTAATTCGATCTCATCTTGGCTGGAGCTCTCCCTCGTTCTGTGGATATCAATGAGGTAGATATTAGCACACAAATAGTTCATATTTATCATTTAAAATAGAAGGCATTTGACAGGGGAGCTGTGGTACTGCATAAGGTGGTCAGAAGTGACAGAGAAGAACGTCAGAGTAGTTCAGGACATGTACTAGAGGTGTGACAGTATGACTGTGATGAGATGTGCTGTAGATGTGCTGGTTGAGGTGGGACTACACCAGAGATCAGCTTTGAGTCCCTACTTGTTTGCTATGCTGATGGACAGGATAACAGATGTCAGTAACAGGTGTCAGAGGTCAGACAGAAATCTCCCTGGAAAATTATGTTTGCAGATGACATTGTGATTTGCAGTGAGAAGAGAGCAGGTGGAAGTTTGCCCAGGAAAGAAGAGGCATGAAAGTCAGTCGTAGTAAGACAGAATACATGTGTCTAAACGAGATGGAGCAGGGTGGAGGAGTGAAGTTACAGGGGGTGGAGGAGATGCAGATGCAGGAGTTTACTTGGTTTCAACAGTTCAACAGTGCTGTTTGATGGGGAGCGTGGAAACGAGGCAAATGCAGGCAGAGTAACTGCTGAATTCTGTAAGGCGACCTTGTTGGTCTCGAAAGGCGGCAAATAAATTAAATGGATTATTACTAATTTGGGCTGTCAAAGTTAATGCGTTATCTCATGTGATTAATTAAATTAGTTTAAATGCGTCAAATTTTATTAACGCCATTAATCGCACTTCCGTTTTTTTCCGGCATTTCCGTTCCATTCAGTATTATGTGTACAAAGCTGAAATCACGGCGCACTTATAGAAAGAATAGAGTGCAATTCAATTATTTACAGTCTCTCAGACGACTGCGTGCGCAAGCACACAGACTATATGTCGGACTTTTGTTCCTTTAGTTAAAAATGTGTGTTTCATGGTTATTCGGATGAAAGGAATTCATGGTTACTCGGATGTCTTACTACATCTTACTTCTGATGTCAAAGTCGCTACAGTGGGAATCTCTTTCAAGACCGGAATGAAGGAGAGCAGAAGCATGGCTGCAGCACAGAATTCTGATCGGTAACATGGAAGTGGGTCGAGCAGGAATTGGAAGCTTTCCTAAACCCTGCTATGACAAAGTCAGAGGAGAGAAACGCTTAAGGGTGCAGGAGGTAATAAGAGCAGAGGTGGAGGAAGATCGCCGGACATAGATAGTCGGTATGTGCACCAGCAGATTGCCTGGATGGGGTGGGATCACGTTGAACAATGATCAAGTTCCTCATTCAATCTTTGTACGATGTTCTCCCAAGTCCAACCAACCTGCATCGCTGGGGCTCATCAGACACCTGCATGCCTGCTGTGTCAGAAAAGAGGTCCAGTGTAACAGCCTCAGTTGCTGTTCAAAAGCATTGGCCGACAGGCATCATGATCAGTTCAAGGCCCTGGCAGGCATAAATACAGCAAAATCCAACAGCAAGCGCCAGAGCACCCTCAAACTGTCCATCGCCTTCATTAGAGCTGGGGAGAAGGCACAGAAGCAGCCAAGTGCAGCTTGATGGTTTCTCAACACTGCTGGAGACGCTGGAAAGGCTGCTCAAGTTTCCAGAACATATGGTCACCAGGCTCCGAAAAGACGTAGTCCTAGTATCAGCGGCGACAATAGAAGTATTCCTGATAGAGCTCACCGTTCCCTGGGAAGACCCAATTGAGGAGACTAATCGGGGCAAGAGGGCTAAATAAGGTGAGCTGGAGGAATTAGGTAGGAGCAAGGGATGGAAAGCAAGCAATGAACCAGTTGAGGCAGGGCGTCGGGGTTTTACTGTTTTTTTGCTGGTCACGCTGTATCGTAATGTCAATCAAAGGTCAACTGTGCAAAAGAGCCATTAAGAACATATAAGAGGTGACAGAGAAAGCCTTAAGGTAGCTGTTGATGTGAAGGGGGGAGCTGTGGAATCAGGGACTGATCACCCCTGACTGAGACGCCTGTGTGAGGAATTCCTTCTCTGTGTTTAAACGTTATCACTGTTGAAAGGTTTCAATTCCGTTTCTTTGGCAAAGTAAAAGACAATTTGACAATTTTATTTGTGTTAAGGAAACACAGAAATGGCTTCTAATGCTCCCCATTTTGTAGGTCAGCGTAGATTAAAGTGACTGTAAAGTTAAGAAGCTGATCTGCTTTTGTGCTGTAGAGGTAAAGTCTGAGTTTGTCTGATGTGCTTTTTGAAACAGAAATGATGTTTATAGTTTGTTTGATTTTGCAACCATCTTACAAGACAATCACTAAAACACAAAATTTTCCAAAGGTCTACAGTATTACTCACGTTTCTAGTGTCCGTGAGCGCCAGCAAGGCAAGTAGAGGACACCCCCGAGGATGATCACCAGCAGGACGCTCACAATGACCCAAATCAGATGGCGGTTGTCAACTGAAAAAAGAGAGAAACAGGGTTGATAAAAGTCTGACTATAAGGACATCGAGATGTCATTAATCATGTATACATACTATATTGATACATTACATATTTATAAAGGACAGATTAACTTTGGTGTTTGGTGAAGGTGGCTTTGTCATAGGGCAAAGTCACCCAACAATAATGAACTAAAACACTTTTTATTTTACTTTTAAAAACTGGTGGTTTAACGAGATTAAATATGAAACTTTCATATTGCAAAGAGTCCAATAAAAGGAACAGCTGCCATTGATATAAATCAACATAAAAGGCCTCACAAACTATTATCCGCAAGTAGCTTTTATGAGTTTTACGTTAACCACTGTCCTGTGGGCCCAGTTCTAAAAACGTTTGTTAGGAGACTTGCCCAGAAACTATTCACACACCTCGAATCACTACTCGAAGTGCTACTGTGCCACCGTACCGCCCACAACACTGCATCACTACCGGTAACATCATGGGTACCGGCCTTGATACCACAGAAATACCACAAAAGGTCACAAATTAAAACAAGTAATTTAATCAAGCACCTATAATCCCAATACGACAACGAGTAGAAAGATTTTGCTTCCAAACCAACACAACTCACGCTGCAATGCATTTTGTTATGTACTCTGTTATTCGACGAGTACTGAAATGCATGTACCATCCCTAATCTGATGTCCACGGCAATTTGTGCCCAGTTTTTTTCAACTTGTTTCTCGTCTGCATCCTCGTCCTGGCTGTGTTCACTCTCAGTATCGCTCCTGTCAATGTTCGCTCAAGAGTAATAAACCAACTTGCATTTGTCACAGTCTTTGTTTCTGTCTTGTTTATCACCTCAATCATTCCACTCCGCTCACTATTGAGAGAGTGCGTGAAAGTATTGGCTTTAATTTAATTTCCACTTTTTGCAATTAGGTAAACTTAATCTACTCATACAAAGCATTATTTCAGCAGTACACGTCTTTGAGCCTCAAAAGTCTTTAGTGTTGGACACAGTAAACATGCATTAAACACACATTAAAAGCGTGTTTTTGACTTTGTGGAATCAGGAACAGAAAACTGCTGCCACGGAGGCTTTACTATAAAACGCACGTTAATTGTTCCATAACAGAGCGAATCTTTCACTTGTTGGTTGGCGTGGGTTTTCCATTGGACGTGGATAAACTTCTGCAATTGTTTCACTCAGAGGAAACAATGAGGAAAAGAAATCTCACCGGAAGACTCTCTGGATGAGGGGATCATTGAATTTGGAACTGGAAAAGAAACAAACACAGCAAATACTGTAGACACTTTTCCAAGAGAAACAAGAAAATATTCATTAATAATACATGAGTAAATAAACAAATAAATTAATTAGATACGTTGGTATGGGCCTGAATTTAACTACAAATATTTCCACTTAACAATTAAGTAAGTTATTAATCTACTCATACAAAGCATTATTATAGCAGTGCACATCTTTAAAACTCAAAAACCTCCAGTGTTGGTCACAGTAAGAATGCATTAAACACACGTTAAATGGGTGTTTTTGACTCCTATTTATCACCTCTGACTCTCTACACACAGAATGTGTCAACAGGAACAGCAAGACTGCTGCCATGGAGACGTTACCATAAAACAAACATAAAGTACTCCATTACAGAGCGGATCTTTCCTTTCTGGTTAGGGTGGGTTTCTTATTGAACATGGAATTAACCCCTGAAATAGTTTCGCTCAGACGTGGAAAATAAATCTCATGGGAAGACTCTCTGGATGTAGGCCTGACTGAATGACAGACCGGACAATAGAGCGCACTGAGGGAGCTGGATCTAATCTGCATTCGGGATGGGGACGAGTGAAAGATGGCCTTTTTAACATCCGAAGGTACACTATTCTGTAGCTGGCAGAATTGCTTGTGTGTCCCATTATATGGGACCTTCAAGAACGAGTCAAGAAAGACCCAGGCCGGGGAGAATGTCCACCTCATTCTCATGGTTGTTGTTTTACTTGTTGATGATACCTTCTCGAAAGCATGTAAATGTATTCCCCAGAACGGGCTGCCTTCGGCCTTGGAAGCTGCAGAAGCGCTGTTTCATCAAGTGTTCAGGTACTTTGGAATCCCATAATATTGTATCGGATAGAAGGCCTCAGTTCATTTCCCCGAGTCTGTAGGGCATTCTTCAACAGACAGAGGGTGAGTATCAGTTTAACATGCGGATATCATTCCCCGTCCAACAGTTGAGCAGAGAGAAAAATCCAGGAGGTCAGTCGATACCTCATAAATTACTGCTGCAGGGATCAGAGCAACTCGCAAATGTTTCTCCCCTGGGCAGAGTATGACCAGAACTCCCTGCTACCTTCTCGGCTGACCCCTTCCAATGCCAACCAGCCTTCTTTCCGTTGTCCAAAAATAATCCGCCTAGTGTCAAGAGGGTGATGAAAACAATCTCACCTGGAGTCTCGCTCGTCGAGGGAGTCACTGAAGATGGAACTGGATAAAAAAAAACAGACAAAGCAAATTTAAACTCTTTCAAGAAAAAACCAACACATCTTGTGATGGTTGATGGTTGAATGATTGCCCTCAGTGACTGTCATGATTGATTATGATTCTGAAATTAACCATGAATCTGAAATTGCTTTTATTGGCTTTGAATTGTCTGTAATCCACCATCCACCCCCTCGTGGCTGGTGAATGCAGGATCAGCTCCGGCTTCTCTTTCAAGGCCATCCTGACAGTCTGTTGGGAGACTGATTGCAACATTTGACAAATATTGATAAGGACACTCACATGGCTGCTCACAACAACTTTTTTTCTGTCAAATTACTTGTGTGTCTTAAGAAAAAAAGTTTCCAGCGCACGTGACCTGTGCGTAACATAGTCAAATGTAACCTTGTGTATCTGCAACGGTTTGTCTGAAATGTTCTGCTCTTGCTCTGTTTTCTTCCAAGAAGATAGTGGCGGAGCGCTGAATGTGCTGCGGCCCTCTCTCGTAATTTCGTTACGATGTTGTACCCCAATGCTGTAATGACAATAAACTACTACTACTACTATCTTCATTAATAATTCACGAGTGATTAAACAACTCTATTCATTTGATTTGTATTAGCCTTCATTTAACTACAAAATGTTCACATTTATCACGCAGAATGTGAAAACAGGACCAACAAAACTGCTGCCACTGATGCTTTACTATAAAACATGCATGAATCAATCCATAGGAGAGCTGATCTTTCCCTTTTTTGGTTGGGGTGGGTTTCTTGTTGGACATGGAAGTAACACCTGCAATTATTTGCTCAGATGAGAGGAGAAAAAAAAAAATTTCACCTGAACTCTCTGTGGATGTGGCAGTCACTGAAGGTGGAACTGAAAACAAACAGACAAAAGCAAATTGAAAACTTTCCAAGAGAAACAAATAAATCTCCATTATTAATTCACGAGTGAATAAGCAAAAATATTCAGGAGAAGCATTTGACTATCGAGAGGAACTGCAGTGTAGTATCCGAGCTGTATCTGGACCGGACTAGGTCTGAATCTGCCTACCAGTCAGACCCTGAGTTGCACTTCACAGTCCTGCAAGGTAAGACTGTTGTTACTTCTTGTCTGTATTATTTTGAATGACCGGTAGCTGTAGATTCTGTTGCTTCACTGTTGTATAACTAGTTTCATCTCACACCTTTTGCTTGAACCCTTGGCTGGGAGGCGGGGCAAGTACTTGTTGAGGACATAAATTCAGATAGTGCCTACTGTAATTCAAGAGAAGAGTTTGACTATCAAGAGGAACCGTAGTGTAGTATCCCAGCTAGCTATATCAACCTGAGTAGATCAGAATCTGCCTTCCGGGACGAGTAGAAAATGGCCTTTTTAACATCTGAAGGCACACTATTCTGTAGCTGGCAGTACAATCTAACCTGAAGTCTCGCTCGTCGTGGGTGTCGTGGACAAAACAGACAAAGCAAACTGAAACTTTTTCAAGAGAAACCAACACATCTTCATTAATAACTCAAGAGTGAATAAACAACTATATTCATTTGACTTGTATTGGTCTTAATTTAACTACACACGTTTTACCCGTTTTTATCAATCAAGTAAATTGATAATATACTCACACAAAGCATTATTTAAGCAGTACACATTTTGAACCTCAAAAACATCTAGTATTGAACAAAGTAAACATGCATCAAACACGTTTCTTTTCACACTTGTGGAAAGACAGAACCGACCCAAATAGGCAGCTCGACAGGTTTTCGTCTCTCTAATGATAGGTAGATAGAGAGATCTCTCTGATGATTGGTGTCACACTCTCTGTGCTCCTGCCAGACATGGACATTACACTTTGTTTGGAGGTGCCAGATGGAGTCTTGTGCCCAAGAGAGGCCATCCGCCCTCACAAAAAGTTTACTCTGAGGAGAATGTATCATAGCTATGAGCTCTGCCTTCCTGGTCTTGCTGGACAAGCAGTGCAAGACTGGTGTCAAATGGCCAGGATGAAAGCAGGTGGAGCAACGGCCAAATGTCTCATGGTCTGACCAATCAACATCTGAAGGTCAGCTGGACCACCAAACGAGACTCTGACAGCCAGTATTGGGCAACCTTCCAATATTTGTCAAGTCAACAAAATCATCACAACAAGTGCACTGTATCATTCATGCATTCATCTTCTGCCGCTCAGTCCTTTACATGGCCGTGGGGAGCTGGCGCCTATTTCAGCGTCGTTGGGCCACTCAAATCAAACATGAAACAAAACACGGCATGAGAGCCGATAACAGAAGCCAGAGCTTCAACTTTACAAACACAAAAGCACAACTTCGGACCTGGATCTAACTTCTCAGCGTGGTCGTGACGTCAATAACCGACAACTGTGATCATCCCATGCAGCTCTTAAATACAGAAGCACAAGTGCCTGCAGGTGTGCAGTCACAATTGTTGTCAGCTGGACTTGATTGCGTCCTTGGCCTATCATACGGTCACTAGAGGGAGCCAAGGACCAGGTCTCTTACACAAACAAATCTGCATTAATAATTCACAAACTGATTAATAATAATAATAATAATTAGTATTTGTAAGGCGTTTTTCACAGTTTTAACTGTCTCAAAGCGCACAAGGGAAATGTTGCTTTTTATTCAATTTGTCGTCTGGATTGTTGGTGTTGACTAAGTGGCTGTGGTTATGACAAGACAAAGACCAGCGAGCAAGCACATACGCAACAGTGGCCAGGTAAAAAAACCTCTTTAACGAGGAAAAACCCTGGGGAGAACCCGGCTCACTGGTGCCAGTCTCCTCCGGCATTCTAACACTACACAATCAGTGCGTTGGTTGTTCCGCGTCATTTTTAATGATGATTCTGGAACGATGTTTCCCTCCTCAATGGGGAAAGAGGCGGCTCCACTCTCCAAGCCAACAGCGTCATCAGGTCCACAGAGGTCGAGGAAGCACCACCGATGATTCCGAAGCTCTAGGAGATTCCGGTCGTACGACACTTGGCGCTCAGGAGAGGAGGGGAGAAAAAAAAAAAAAAAAAAAAAAAAATACAAGGCAATTAGAAAAATTCAAGTACTATAGATTTTGACAATTTTCTGAAGGTGCAGGTGTAATTCGGTTCCGAGCACTAACTAGGCAGCCTTTCTATACGATATATTAATATTTTCTGTAAGTTATTATAACAGGTCAATATATGCTTCGTTGAAGAGATGCGTCTTCAGTCTAGACTTAAATTGACTCACTGATTCTGAGTCTCGAATTGGACTAGGCAGAGCATTCCATAGTTTGGGTGCTAAGTATGAAAAGGATCTTCCTCCCTGGTAGATTTTAGAGATTCGCGGTATTATAAGCTGGCCGGAGTTTTGAGAGCGCAGCAGTCGTGTAGGCTCGTAGTAAGTGATGAGCTCACTGAGATATAGAGGAGCTAAACCGTTTAGTGCTTTATAAGTGATTAAGAGAATTTTAAACTGGATGCGATATTTAACAGGTAACCAGTGTAGCGACATTAACACTGGACTAATATGGCTAAATTTTTTTGTTCTGGTTAGTAATCTAGCAGCTGCATTCTGAACCAACTGAAGTTTATCTATTAGTTTAGCAGGAGAACCTCCCAGAAGACCATTACAGTAATCTAACCGTGATGTCATAAACGCATGTATCAGTTTTTCTGCATCCGGTCGGGAGAGCATGTGACGCAGCTTTGAGATATTCCTGAGGTGAAAAAAGGCAGTTTTACAGACGTTGTGCACGTGACTTTCAAAAGAGAGTTTGCTATCTAAAATGACACCTAAGCTTTTCACTTTAGGTGAGGATGAGATTTCAAGCCCGTTAAGATTCATACTGTATTCGGGTGCATCAGACTTTAAGTTTGAGTCAACAAGTAATAATTCGGTTTTGTCTGAGTTCAGCATGAGAAAATTACTTGTCATCCAATCACTAATGTCGCTGAAGCAATCTAATATATTTGCAAATTTTGAGATTTCATTAGGCCGTGCCGAGATATAAATTTGTGTGTCATCTGCGTAACAGTGGAAGCTATGACCATGCTTTCTGATTATGTCCCCTAGTGGAAGCATATAAAGTGCAAATAGGATTGGGCCGAGCACTGAGCCTTGTGGAACTCCATATTTAACACTAAATCTGGGTGATGAGACTCCATTTACATGGACGAAATGAGAGCGATCAGACAGATAGGACCTAAACCATTCTAACGCGTGTCCAGAAATACCAACGTAATGATCAAGTCTATGTATTAAAATATCATGGTCAACAGTGTCGAAAGCAGCACTAAGATCTAACAGAACTAAGAGTGAGACGTTCCCTTTATCTGATGCCATTAGAAGATCGTTGGTGACTCGGATTAGTGCCGTTTCTGTGCTGTGGTGCGATCTAAAGCCGGATTGGTTTTCAAGATTGGTTCGTTAACTAATGGTAGGACTTCTTTAAGTAAAAAAGTTGGTATAGGGTCAAGTAAGCAGAGGTCGTCTTGGTCTTAGCTATAATCTCAGTGAGCTCATCAGGGCTGACCTGTTTGAAAGTGCTAAGCTTGACAGCGGGTGGGTTTATTTCCGGTATAACCAGTTGTGGGCTAGTATTTGTGGATACAATTTTCATTCTGATATTAGTAATTTTGTCATTAAAGAAGTTGATAAAGTCGACACTAGTGAGCTGTGGGGGGATTGCGGAGTCTACTGTGCCCTTTTTCTTTGTTAACTGAGCTACGGTTTTAAACAGATAACGAGGATTATTTTGATTTGCAGAGATAAGTTTACTAAAATATGTAGATCGTGTGGATATTAGGGCCTGTTTATATGCGATTATACTGTCATTCCAGGCACTGCGAAAAACGTCGAGTTTAGTTTTTCTCCATTTCCTTTCTAACTTTCTACTTGATAATTTTAAGGCTTTTAGGTCATTAGTGTACCATAACACTTTGTTTTTTGTGTTTAGTCTCTTTTCCCTAAGAGGGGCAATAGAGTCAAGGGTACTTGACAAAGTTAGATTTAAGGCTGCAGTCAAATTCTCAAGCTCTTCTGTTCTTTCAGGGGTATAAATGGTAAGATCAGGAAGACGTTTAATAAAATTATCTTTTGTGCTGGAATTAATGAGTCTACAAGAGCGATATTGCGGTGAGATCACAGCTGGGATGTCTATATTTATTAAGCAGGAAACTAGAGAGTGATCAGAAATGCAGTCACTCACCGAAACAATATCTACATCATGAACTACGATACCGTATGAAAGAATCAAATCTAATGTATGGTTAAACTTATGAGTGGAGCCAATAACGTTTTGCTTAAAGCCGGTGGAATTTAGAATATCATAAAAAGAGCGAGTTAGAGAGTCACTAACATTATCTAGGTGAATGTTAAAGTCGCCGAGTATAATCACTTTATCTGCTCTAATGATGAGTTCTGCTAGTAGTTGCCCAAATTCATTTAAAAAGTCAGTATTGTGCTTTGGCGGTCTGTACACTGTCACAATAAGTATTGATTCCCGATTTATATCTGGCTCCATATGTAGTACTAACAGTTCAAAAGAGCAGAATTTAAAGTTTGATTTCCTATTCATCTTGAAATTATTATTATAGATGGTAGCGACGCCTCCACCTCTGGAGGTTAATCGTGCCTCATGTTCGTAAGAGAAATTAGGTGGAGTTGATTCATTTAGGCTAGTGTAGGTGTCTGGCTTTAGCCATGTCTCTGTGAGCGCTAAAACATCAAGCTTATTATCCAAAATCATTTCGTTTATGATAAGAGATTTTTGTGCTAACGATCTAATGTTTAAGAGACCTAGCTTTAAATATTTGTTTGTATAAGTCTTGGTCTGTTTAATATGATTAAGCACCATTTTTTCTTTGTCTAATGACCGGTTTCTATGGCTAGGCTTATGAGATTGTGATACCGTTTCTATGTTGTGTCTGTTATTACTTTTAGCATTTTTATTATCATATGTTGTTGTTATTGGTTTTAATAGAGCTGATAATATTATTATTATTTTTATTATTATTGTTAGGATTGTATTAGATGCACTAAATGCACTGGGTGACTGTGAGCAGTACGCAGGCGGCTGGTTAAGTGATGCCGCCTGCTCTCTGACCTGGGCAATGGTGGCGAGTCACGATCTAGACGCTAAACTATAGGCTATATTATAAGATAAACGAGCGGCCCCCTTCCACGAGGGATGGAGGCCGTCGGGCTTTAACAGGTCAGGTCTTCCCCGAAAGGATCTCCAATTGTCTATAAAACCTATGCCATTCGAAGGACACCACTCAGACGCCCAGCCATGGAGCGCCCACAGTCTACTGTGAGTCTCATCACCCCGGTAAGCGGGGAGGGGGCCAGAGTAAATTACTTTGTCTGATATCTTTTTGGCAGCTTCAAGCACCTCTTTAATATTAGTTTTGTGATCTCGGACTGGCGAAGTCGGACATCTTAGTGCCGGCGTGAATAACTACCCTAGAATATTTACGTTTAGCATTAGCCAGCACTTTCAGACGCGATGCGATATCAGACACTCTGGCTCCTGGATGACACATTACAACTGTATTGGCTGGTGTCTCTAATCTCACGTTCCGCACTATGGAGTCTCCTATCACCCAATGCACTTTCAGCAGGCGTCTCAGACGGTGCCGTTCTGAGCGGGGAAAGCCTTTCGCAGTTAACAGCGGAACTGGAGGAGTGATGCCGCTTCGAATTGCGACTATTCCGCCTCACAGTCACCCAGTTGTCCTGCTGCTGGACCTCTCCGCTCGGAACCGAGGAATGTGCCTCAGCGCTAATGCTAACGGCATCCGGGACCGTCTCACTACTCTCACGCTGTCTGTCCTTCTCTAACGCCCGGATGAGTGTTTCTAACTCCTCAATTCTATCGGTTAGCCTTAAAACCTCTCTGCACTTAGCGCAAATAAATCCCTCGCCGCCAACCGATAGAGCTAAACTATACATGTAGCATGAGGTGCAGGCTACGGCCACCGGCGTACACATCTTACCCTTAGAGTTTTCCGGAGTACGAAGATGCTGAAAACTCGTTGAAACCGCAGTTTTACTCCGGGAGTTGAAAGAAAAGTTGTGGATCTAAGATCACCGATTAGATGATTACGCCGAGTATTTCATGCAGAGTACTGATTATTTTAGTAACGATCTCAGCTTAGCAGCGAAGCTACAAACACAGCGCGCAACAGGAAGTGACGATCACAGGCAATGTTAATTTGATTTGTATTAGCCTACATTTAACTACAAAAAGTTCACATTTATCACACAGAATGTGAAAACAGGACCAACAAAACTGCTGCCACTGATGCTTTACTATAAAACACGCATGAATCAATCCATAGGAAGGCTGATCTTTCCCTTTTTTGGTTGGGGTGGGTTTCTTGTTGGACATGGAAGTAACACCTGCAATTATTCGCTCAGATGAGTGTTACGATCCGGGACGGGTGAAGGTGAAGAGACGATGAGCCAGGAACGGACATTTAATGACGAAACAGGACGATAAACTTACAGACGACAGCAGAACAGACGAAGTGCAACGTTAGTGACTGACAACGACCGAAGGCACGGGTCAAGACTTAAATAACAGGACAGATGTAGAACAGGTGGAACTGATAACAGATGAGGATGACACACCAGACGCGAACAGAAACACGGGAACATGGGAAGTGTAGTCCCTATTTGCGACAGTAGGTCCCCCCTTTCCTAGGCGGCTCCCGACGCCGTAGATGACATCAGCGAGTGCCAGGCTGCAGGATATGAGTCTGGCCATGGAGGGCCAAAACCGAATCCGAAGGGTCCAACAGCTGGCACTCCTCGACGTGGAACAGCAGAGGGGGGATGAGGTGCGAAGAAGGACCGAGGCGATGCTGAGGGAGTGAAGACCGGGGTGGAGCAAGAAGGCAGGAGCACCGACTCGCAGATGGAGGAGCGGATAACGCCTGCGATCTCCGAGGGCTGAGTGGAGGAAGTCGAGCCGACCAGACGATGGAGCCTGACGACGTCCACGGATGAACCTGGAGTGGTGTGACTGATGGTGAGAGTCTGAGGATGAGGGTGAAGGGTCCACAGGCCTAAGAGGAGGGGACCAAGCCCCAGCGACGCACAGATGTTCCATTGCGGGAGGGGGGGTGGGATCTCACAGCCTCCTAGGTTGGAGATTCAGACGGCAGCCTCGGGGTGATGAAGACGGTGAAGACCACGATGAAGACGACGAAGATGACAACAATGAAGACGACGATGATGAAGACGACGATGATGAAGAGATGACGACGATGATGAGGGGATGAAGATGATGAAGATGAAGTGTGCGCCAGGTGGTGAGAGTAGGAGGTGAAGCTGCAGGGTCAACAGGAACCAGAGACAGAATCCAGTCCCCGGACTGAGCAGAGTGCAAATGTTCCAGAGCAGGGAGGGGGAGGGGAAACCCTAGGCTCCTGGGTGGAAAACTCCCAAACCAGCACTAGAGTCCAGAAGAAGGGCCGGCACGGAATCCGGCGAGAAGAAGATCCGAAGCGGAGTTCGGCGGGAAGGGAATATGCGCACCTGGAACACGCAATCCCACACGTGCTGCGGCAGAGTCCAGCAGATCCGGAGTCGCGGAAGCGATCGACAAACAGTCCGAATTCGCAAAGGGCGTCCGGCATCTGTCCGACGGTACGCTGCCGATAACAGCAGGTGCGGCAGAACGTGCACTTTCCTCACTCGCGGCGGCCGCGTCCAGAAGATTCGGAATCGCGGAAGCGATCGTCAATCAGTCCGAATTCGCAAAGGGCGTCCGGCATCTGTCCAACGGTGCGCTGGCCGCGTACGCGAGCGCGGTTCTGTGCACGTCTTCTCCAACTCCCACGGCTGGCGCGGTAGTGGTCAGTCATTCTGTTACGATCCGGGACGGGTGAAGGTGAAGAGACGAAGAGCCAGGGATCGTGGTGACAAGAAACGGACATTTAATGACGAAACAGGACGATAAACTTACAGACGACAGCAGAACAGACGAAGTGCAACGTTAGTGACTGACAAAGACCGAAGGCACGGGTGAAGACTTAAATAACAGGACAGATTAAGAACAGGTGGAACTGATAACAGATGAGGATGACACACCAGACGTGAACAGAAACACGGGAACATGGGAAGTGTAGTCCCTATTTGCGACAATGAGGGGAGAAAAAAAAAATCTCACCTGAACTCTCTGTGGATGTGGCAGTCACTGAAGGTGGAACTGAAAACAAACAGACAAAAGCAAATTGAAAACTTTCCAAGAGAAACAAATAAATCTCCATTATTAATTCACGAGTGAATAAGCAAAAATATTCAGGAGAAGCATTTGACTATCAAGAGGAACTGCAGTGTAGTATCCGAGCTGTATCTGGACCTGACTAGGTCTGAATCTGCCTACCAGTCAGACCCTGAGTTGCACTTCACAGTCCTGCAAGGTAAGACTGTTGTTACTTCTTGTCTGTATTATTTTGAATGACCGGTAGCTGTAGATTCTGTTGCATCACTGTTGTATAACTAGTTTCATCTCACACCTTTTGCTTGAACCCTTGGCTGGGAGGCGGGGCAAGTACTTGTTGAGGACATAAATTCAGATAGTGCCTACTGTAATTCAAGAGAAGAGTTTGACTATCAAGAGGAACCGTAGTGTAGTATCCCAGCTAGCTATATCAACCTGAGTCTCTTGACAGTCTCGCTCGTCGTGGGTGTCTCTGAAGATGGAACTGGACAAAACAGACAACGCAAACTGAAACTTTTTCAAGAGAAACCAACAAATCTTCATTAATAATTCAAGAGTGAATAAACCCGTTTTTATCAATCAAGTAAATTGATAATATACTCATTTATAGGGCCGTGGGGAGCTGGTGCCAATTTCAGCGTCGTTGGGCCAGAGGTGGCCAACCATTTGCAGAGCGGGACACACGGACAAGCACATTCACACACTCACTCATAACTAATTTCAATTTTTCGAAATGTGATTTTTCACATTTGACATGTTTTTGAACTGTTGGAGGAAACCCATGCCGGGAAGAGAACATGCAAACTCACACCTCGAGTGTCAAACGGAACCTTCTTGCTGTGAGGAAGCAGCGCTAACCACCATGCCACCCCGAATGGGAAATGCCTTTATTAGTCCCACAGATGGGAAATTGTATCTTACAACAGCAGCAAAAAAGAGAAAGGCAGAACAGAGAGAACATGCATGAATAAAAGCACATCTATAAATCAATATATCAACTTTGCAATTAATATGACAAACATTTAAAGGGTGTTTTAAGAAATAATGATATGTAAAGAATGTTTTGATAATAGTCCTATTATTATTGTTTTAATTCATGATCAGTAATGTTTTTTCGTCTTACTAAACGCAACAAGTACCAATGTCACGACACAAGGACGTATGTGATGTGTGACGTGACGTGCAGTAAACATGCGAGAAGGATGTTGAACCTGTGAGATTTAACACACATTAAAGCCACTTACTGCTGACACCTTTGGAGCGGTATGTCCTGAATCCTGCGGGGCCGTCGCTGCTGACCTCACAGGAGAACTGGGCATCCTTGGCCATCCCAGTCAGGTTGTAATACAGAACACTGTGTGCTGCATATCGTCCACTGGATTCCTCTGTTACAGTTGTTTCCACATGCGCCACTGATGCATAAAAGATGCACACACAAAACAACATTTTACTACTAAAGGTAAAATACATTTTAGCTAGAATACGACGACTAGAATTGATATTCATGTTTGATACTCATGTTTGGATTCATAACCGCATCGTCACTGGAGGACGACTGATTTATACGTGCACTTGTATTGAGTGAATGACTGATTAGTGCAGATTACACACAGTGTGTGAGACAGACAGTGTGTGAGCAGCATCTGCTGGTGGTAACACAAACTGGTTTACTATTTGTTTTTCGTTTGTTTGACTTTGTTGTGTTTGTTTTATTGTTACACTGAAGAAATTATTCATTTTTTTTTTCATCATTCACTTACTCCTTTACTTTACTTACTACTATAATTTAAACAGCACTTTTTAGAAAATGTTACTTCAAAAAGATCATACATTTTATGATTTTTTTTTTCATCTATTAAGTGTAATTTATTTCATCATATTGTAAATGTTTAAGACTTTTTCAGGTCGAGGGGAAAGACAAGTGATGCAGGTGTGTTGAAGCTTGTTCTGCCTTCTCTAACAAATAAAAGCTTTTCTATTTAAACAACAAAGCCTGATTGAGTATTGCACAGTACTTCAAGATTCCCTCAATGAACTGCAGCTCCCCAATGCCGGCAGCACTCATGCAGCCCCAGATCATGACTCTCCCACCACCACCACTGTGTACTCCTCACCTGGTTTCCACCACACACGCTCGACACCATCTGCACCAAATAGTTTATCTAAGTCTCATCAGACCAAAGGACATGTGATCCTGGTCTTTAGTTTGCATGTCTGCAGCAAATTGTTTGCAAACTTTCTTGTGCATCATCTTTAAAGGAGACTTCCTTCCAGTACAACATCTATGCAGAGCAGTTTGATTCAGTGTGTGGCGTATGGTCTGAGCACTGACAGGCTGACCTCCCATCCCTTCAATCTCTGCAGCAATTCTGTACACACTCATTCGTTTGTTTTCCAAAGCAAATCTTTGGACTTGACACTGGGAACGTGCGCTCAGCTTTTTTGGCAGTCAATGACGAGGCCTGTTCTGAGAAGAATCTGTCCTCCTAAATCTGGTTTCTCTAAACATCGCTGGATGATCTTGGCCACTGTACTGCAGCACAGCTTCAGAGTGTTGGCTTCAGATCTTCTTGCTGCCTTCTGCTATTATTATTGACTGTATTTTTAGTTATTTTGAGGGGATAATACATTTACACTGTTACACAAACTAGACACCGACTACTTTTCATTGTGTCAAAGAGTCATTTATGCAGTGTTGTCCTATGAAAAGACTACGTACTTTATCCATACAGTATATTTTACTCACCATTATTAGCTGGGTGAATTGCAATGTTATCACAATACCAGATGATGTTTGGCTTGGAGTATCCACCTCGGGTCTTACAAGACGCAATCTGTCGAAAGAATAAGTTTCACTTCACCATATAATTGTTTTTTTTTTACATTTACATTTTATTTTGATTAATAAAATAGCTTCATCTACCTCTAACAGAGATTCTCTCCACACCGAATCTGCAGACAGGACTCCTTCTATGACCGGTGGCTCAGGAGCGTCTGTATATGTTAGATAATGTATCATACATTTAAAGAATTAGACGCCAACAAGTTTACTAAAACTAAAGAGAGGCGCATACCGTAAATTTTTAAGTGACGTTTGCACATTCCAACCTTATGCTTCGGAGGATATATACTCGGGATGATTTGAAGCACAAATCTTTGCTCATCCGAAAGCTTAACATTGCGAATGATCAGAGTCTCTCCTTCCTCGAAGTACCGAACACTGACTCGGTCTCTGTAGATTGAGTCTTGGTCAATGCTCTCTCCGGTTGGATCACTGAAGGCAATCCTGAAGTCGTTCCATGGCGGATAACCCTGAGAATCATTTAGATTAATTTTAATTTGCGACAAAGACAAGTATACTGTATATTGATCATCAATCCAAGTTTGTGTTTTAAACGCTAGTAAGAGCTGAAAGTGTCTGAAAGTTGAACAGAGAAAGATACTTACCACAAACCAAAATTTCATCCACCAACCAGTGTCACGTTTTAAGTTGTAGTGGCACGTGAGCTCTGCGGTCTCTCCTGTGTAGTGCTTTATGGTGTCCACCGGGTCGAAGACGTCTACCTGTGCCTGGACTAAAAAATAAAAAAAGTTTACATCCATCTCCTTCTAGTGGGACAAGTCCGGAACATAACTCTGAATTAACTCTACGTAACAAAAAAGAGGAATTGTTCATTTGTTCATTTATAAAAAAGTAATTATACAAATAAATCTGTTTCTGAAGTAAACAAGCTTTTAACAACAAGCCGAAGCTGTATCAGCGTCAAATAAAGGAACAAAAATCACAAACCAATTACTGGGCTGACGTGACGAGACAATACTGGAGGGATTTATAAATTAACACTATAAGGAAGCTGAAGTTGTCAGACACAAATTTTAGGACGCACTTAACCTGCTATCGCATCCACTCAAATTAATTTACCTTAATGGTAAACTAAAGCAAACATAAGTAATCCAGCTAATCACTAACTATAATTTCCTTTTCATCTTTTTATAGACAAAAAACTAGTTTCCTCTCAGAATATCAATGTTTTTTTACTAAACTTAAGTATTCCAAGATAGCACCAAGATTAATATCGAGAAACAATATAAGATACTTTTAAGTGATATTAAGTAGACAAAAAGCCAAAAAATGAAGAGTTAAGTAATTCTGCATTAAATACAATGTAGAAAATCTTGTTCTGAATGTTTTAAGGTTAATTTGAATGTTTTAAGGTTAATGGAACTATTTGTGGAAATTGCGACTACACTTTACTATCAGTAAAAATATAAAATGTCAACTGAAACATAGCTTAATGTACAGTAGAATAATTATAAATATTTAAAACCTAAATATTGCAAAATATTTACTTTACAGAATTTAGTTTGAAGACATGTTGGGAGTTAAAGTAAGATAATTCACGCAAACAGGTTGTAACGATGCAGTACATATTGGAGTGAAGTGACGGTTTTATAATAATAATAATACTGAATTGAGTGGACGCCTAAGTGGTTCTTTGTTCTATTGTGTGGAACATGTTTATGTACAATTTATTGTTAAACTGTACGGAATTCCTTGACAGTTTCACTGATTACTGATGCATTGTAATCCCTCGAGTCTCTCTGATGAGAGAAGCTTGGGTTCAAACCCAGAAGCATCCGCTCTAAACTCCAGCGCTTCGTCCACTCGCCACATGGCCTTGTTGAATAAGAGGAGAGAAAATGAGTTAAATGCTGATATAATAATATAATAATAATGAGTATTTGTAAGGCGCTTTTCACAGTTTTAACTGTCTCAAAGCGCACATGTAAATATGTAAGGGAAATGTTGCTTTTTATTCAATTTGTCGTCTGGATTGTTGGTGTTGACTAAGTGGCTGTGGTTATGACAAGACAAAGACCAGCGAGCAAGCACATACGCAACAGTGGCCAGGTAAAAAAACCTCTTTAACGAGGAAAAACCCTGGGGAGAACCCGGCTCACTGGTGCCAGTCTCCTCCGGCATTCTAACACTACACAATCAGTGCGTTGGTTGTTCCGCGTCATTTTTAATGATGATTCTGGAACGATGTTTCCCTCCTCAACGGGGAAAGAGGCGGCTCCACTTCTCCAAGCCAACAGCGTCATCAGGTCCACAGAGGTCGAGGAAGCACCACCGATGATTCCGAAGCTCTAGGAGATTCCGGTTGTACGACACTTGGCGCTCAGGAGAGGAGGGGAGAAAAAAAATAAAATAAAAAATAAAATAAAATAAAATACAAGGCAATTAGAAAAAATCAAGTACTATAGATTTTGACAATTTCTCTGAAGGTGCAGGTGTAATTCGGTTCCGAGCACTAACTAGGCAGCCTTTCTATACGATATATTAATATTTTCTGTAAGTTATTATAACAGGTCAATATATGCTTTGTTGAAGAGACACGTCTTCAGTCTAGACTTAAATTGACTCACTGATTCTGAGTCTCGAATTGGACTAGGCAGAGCATTCCATAGTTTGGGTGCTAAGTATGAAAAGGATCTTCCTCCCTGGTAGATTTTAGAGATTTGCGGTATTATAATCTGGCCGGAGTTTTGAGAGCGCAGCAGTAGTGTAGGCTCGTAGTAAGTAATGAGCTCACTGAGATATAGAGGAGCTAAACCGTTTAGTGCTTTATAAGTGATTAAGAGAATTTTAAACTGGATGCGATATTTAACAGGTAACCAGTGTAGCGACATTAACACTGGACTAATATGGCAAAATTTTTTTGTTCTGGTTATGATGATTAGAGTTAAAATTGGTTTCAGGTGGAAAAGACCTGAGCAGTTTAAGCCACACAGATGGTGATACCCCAAAGTTACAAATGTCTTTACTAACAAAAAGCACGAGTAACGAAATGCGCCGCGACAATTTTGCCCCGAGTAATAAAATACGCTGGTGATACTGTTACGACCTCTAGGGTGATCGCACAGATCAGAATGCCAAAGGTGATTTTTAAGAGATTTTATTTCTCTTTCCCACCACAAAAATAAAGAGTGCTGTGTTTCACCACGAAAATAACAAACAAAACGAACTTTGGAAAAACCCTCTAACTTCCCTATTTCAAACAAACGTGAAAAAACAAAAACACAGTTTCTTCACTAACTCCCTAACCCAAAAACAGATACAAACAATAAACAAAAGCATGGCAAAACAATAAACGGAATGCACTCAAGTTCGCAAACGATTCTCAATATCAGATTTACCAGTCTTTCCTACAGACTACACACCACCACCCTTTTGCAGTTACATTCAGCTTCTGTAAATACCAGACAGGATATTGCCATCACCTGCAACATGGTAATTAAGCCACACCCTTAATTAAGAAAAACAAACACAATTTCATATCAATACGAAAAACAAAGGTTGTGGGGCGGGTGCAAGTGAGCGCGGTGATGAGTGTCTTGGCTGTCTGTCGGTGTTTTGGCTCAGCTTTTCATACTGCTGCGTGTGTGTGTGTGTGTGTGTGTGCGGTCTCTCCATTTGCAAAACGGTGGCTCTGAGGCGTCTTCGTGTCTCTCACGTTAAACCGCAGAATCATAACAGTACCCCGACTCTAAGAGCGGGCTCCGAAAGCTGGGAGAAGACCACTGGAAAGCGACTGGGAAGTCTCTGGAGGGTGGCCGGGCGGGCTGCTTAAAGGCTCAGGAAGCCTGTCGGGACGCCTGTGCGCAGAGTATTGGAGGTTTTCCAGTTTTTGGCTAAGAACAAATACAAATATTCGTTGGCACACCCACAACCACAACGATTGGCTTTTCTGCTCAGGATGGCCTTCACTAATTTTCCAAATTCGGTACGCCCCTCCCATTCAAAATTCCCAATCGTTATACAGGGGGCGTAATAGGTGCGATTTGAACATTTATTTCAATTTTTAATTTACGCCGGGGCCTACATTTCATCAAGAGACTTTGATGGCGTTTGATGTAGCGTGTATGAATGGGAGCTAATTTAAGATTACTGCTTAATAGTACTAGGCCATCAAAGTCTGGGCTATGTTGCCTGTAGGGATTTTCAAAGTCCAGCAGGTGTCAGTGTTTTAACATCTTAGTATCTTAAAATTAGTATCTTAGTATCTTTGTTACGCTCAGCGCTCGGATAGAGAGTGAGCGTGAGCGAGGGAGAAACAGAAGACGGAAATGGGAGCGGATTCGTGCACAGTGACGTTTAATACAAACACAATGGGAATACAAGGACAGATACTGACACAGGGTACAGATGACGGGACGAAGAAGACGACGATGAGGAAGATGAAGAAAGGGATGGTGAAGACGAAGGTAGGTGAGTCTGTGCTGGTGCGTCGGGATCAGACGATCGTGGACAATGACAGACAAAGACTGAGGAGTAGACTGGTGGTTATATAGTGTCCAGGGAGCGTGAGTGATGAGGAACCGGTGTGGCAGATTGGGCTGATGATGATGGGCAGCTGGTGAGTGGAGGAGCGGCCGGAGATGGTGAAGACCCGGATGGAGTCGTGACAATCTTAATATTTAAAACTATTTTTGGTCTCTGCACGTGTAACTTTATTTTTGTGTACATTTCTGACATATATTTCCAATTTTTTCTAATAAGATGCCTGAAGAGTTCTTTAAGAACAAGGGTGACGTGCAGAACAACTGCAGATGCGCTGCAAAAAATGCACATGAAAAAAAGAGGATATAAAAACAAAATGAGTACAAAAGACTTAAATCAAGTAAAATTATCTGCCAATGGGGAGAGAACATTTTACTTGGTAAGATGGCTTGAAACAAGCTTGAAACAAGGCAATCACAATGAAGCTGTGGGAAAGAGTAATGTAAGCCACACTGCAAAAAAAACAGTGATAAAAAAAAAGAGAATATAAAACAAAATGAGTAAAAAAGACTTAAATCAAGTAAAATGATCTGCCAGTGGCGTGATAAAGTTTTACTATAAGACAGTTTAAAACAAGAGCTATTTTCTTGAAACAAGCAAATAAATCTTTTACTCTTAATTCTAAGCTAGTGAATTTATATTGTCTGAAACTAAATTTATTGTGTCATTTCAAGATATTTTTGTTTGTCAAGAATTCAATTTTTCGCAATGTGGAGTCTTTCACAAAGAAGCTGTGGGAAAGAGTAATGTAAGCCACACTGCAAAAAAACGCACATGAATAAAACAAGATAAAAACAATAAAACAAGACCTATTTTCTTGAAACAAGCAAATTAATCTTATACTCTAAATTCTAAGTTAATTTATCTTGTCTGGAAAAACAAAAAAAAAAAACAATATTTCAAGATCTTTTGGCTTGTCAAGAATTCATTTTTTTGCAGTGCAGGTGCAGTATGGTTGGTTTCATGTCATGTTCAGGAAACAGGAAACAACAAAGAAACTCGAGCGTCATTTGCTCTCTCGGCGCCATCTAGTGAACATCAGTGACATATGAATCTCTCAGTAGTGGGTGACATCGGAATTTCGGTTCCTGGAAAGTGCGTTATATGATTTTTATGATAAGACTTGTCTCATTAAACTAATAATTGAGGAATTGGTGTGCTTTACTTTTCTTTGTTAAAAAAGGGAAACTCTTTGGTGCTGTACGTCCATATACGCGTGTTAGTTTTTCTGGTATTATGAGGTTTTGAATTTTAAACGCTGGTGTTTAGTATATCTAATTTATCCAATTGTAATTTATACAATTGTATAGAGTGACAATTGTGTGAATAACAAGAATCAAGAGCCTCTAAAGTTTTTTCGAGGGTGGGTTGTTATGATTTGAATTTCTTCTGATTGGTGCCTCTGGAATGGTGAACTCCATTTTGATGTTTGTGCGTTTCTTTTAGAGGTTTTACAGTAAATAGTATTTTATTTTATTTATTTATTTTTTTTTTTGAGAAATTTTAGAATATGAAAATACTGTGTAAGGATATTTAAATTTATTTTATTTTACACTCTCTTTGGGTAAATTGTTTTTTTTTTTTAGGTATTTGACATATACTGTAGGTTTCAAATTGCACAACTCAAATTGCACAACACAACAAAAGGTTGAATGAATTCTGCTTTCCAGGTTTGAATTGGTTCCAGTGGCTCCATTTCTCCATGTGGGCCTTTATTCACAGGGTCTCTTGGTTCCCTCTTGTGGAATAAATAGGTAACTACAGTTTTTTTTTTTTAATTTATTCGTGGTATTCTGGCTTCGTCTAATTAATAGGTAGATTAAGTGACTTCACGTTTTTGTGAATTTGTACAATTATTTACTGGTGTAAAAAACCACGTGACATATCAGTCCTGATCAAGACATTTACAACCTCGGCTGAACAACGGCACTTTTTTAAACAGCCAATCAGAGCAGAAGAGGATCAGTGCGCACACACACACACAGACACACACACACACACACACACACACACACACACACTGCCAGTTCCCCATACACCAGTGGTCCTCAAACTTGTTTGGTCACGCCCCCTTTAAATCTATAGAAAAGGTCCCTCTGATTGTACTATTGGTACTTACGTAATAATTGTGCAACTCTGAGTATTGAATATAACTGAATTGAATTGAAAAAGCCTTTAATTGTCCCACCCCGGGAAATTGCATGTCACAACAGCGGTCAAAAAAAATAAAAAAGACATCTACAGTATACTATATGAGGAATAAAAAAGTAAATAAGCGTTCATGCATTAAATAATTATAAAAAAACACTATAGAAAAACAAAAACACATATCACAATGAACAAAAACAAACCATAAATAAATTGCGCTGCACATCATAACCGTTCAAGTCACCAGTTTAGATAGTGGAGATCTGCGATATCTCTCCTTCACACAGCAAGGTGGAATCAGTCTGAATCATTTCTTCACTCACAAGAAATATAATGAATATGGACATTCCAGAACTGTTGTAACGCTTTGAGACTTTGGCTGTGTGTGTGTGTGTGTGTGTGTGTGTGTGTGTGTGTGTGTGCGTGCGTGCGTGCGTGCGTGCGTTCGTGTGTGTCAGGCTAGGTCCGCTTATCGGAAGTGAAATGAGCAGTGTTGGGCAGCTATTAGCTTAACTACATTTTTCAGTCGAGGGGTGGTAGGTTCGATATTGTCTGATTCAAATAGCTTTCTGGCAACATTTCAATAATAATGGAGTTTTTGTATAAAAAAAAAAGCTCAGTAAACTAAACCACGCACATGCACAGCAGTGTAAGAATCGGCTGGAGGAGAGAGGGAAAACTATTTTAGGAGAGGAGAGGAGAGGAGAGGAGCAACGGCAATTTTTTAATCAGCCAATCAGAGCAGAACATGATCAGCGCGCACGCGACGCTCCTCTACACCGCATTTCTAAACAAAAACACTGAAAAAGCAGGAATTTGTCCGTTTTCAATTTCTTATTTTAGTAGCATGAATAGTATTCTATGGAACATACTTGTCTGAATTTTTTTTTTAAGATGGTCCATAATAACTCTAGTTCTTATACCTTTAAGGCAGAACACTGACACCGAACGCTGTATTATATTTTTCCCGCTCGGGCACGATTGCAAAGTCTCCCATCTTTATTAATATAAATTACCAAATTAAATGGCCGATGCCACGGCGTCCTGAAATGCGCGGAATCTGATTGGCGGCAGGTGATTCGCTTGGCCAGTACTGTGCAGCCGTCAAAGAACGAGCGCGCGCGCGCACGCAGCGGACACGCACGCGCGCACTAGAGACACACGCAAAGCCGTTACAACAACAACCAATGACTTGAATATTGTTTTACACTTGAATTAAAAAGCGCCCAAATCATGTCCGCCCGCCCGAAGCAAATTTTGCCCGCAAAATCAAATTCAAAACCGCTCAGTTGGGCGGGTGATAGATTACCACTAGATGGCGCACCAGATCAGCTTATGTTCCCGCTGTTCGCAATGTTGAACATAGTGTGTGTGCGTGTGCGCGCGCGCTGACTCGGTATTTTGACCGTAAAATTATTACTTTCAAATGATGTAAAAACGAATAAACTCTAACAATGAAAATGACTAATAATTCACTAAATACGGGCCAGACGAGCGCCAAACGAGTGGATTGCACCTGTATGCGATGTTGCGCTAATTTAAGCCGTTTCCTTGTCGATTGAATCCGATAAAAAAACGGCACCAAAAACCGTCCGTGTTTGAAGAACGTTTAGTTTTATCTGAGTTTATGCATAGTTTATGCAGAAATATGATGCAAAAAAAAAAATCTATTCAATCGTTTGCAAATGCGATATTATTCTTATCTCATCATTTCTTACCTTGACAGAGGCACAGAAGAACCACCAACAGCGTGGTCCTCATGCTTGTTCAATTAATGAGGAAGTTCATTCAACAAATGCGAGTATAGGACGATCGGACAGTCTCGGTGGGACATACAGTAACACCTCAGAGACCAAGTTTCCGCTGTCGCCCCGCCCACGTAGTTTTTAATTGGTTGTTAGTTTAAAAATCAGGTCATCTCATTGGCTAGTGAAATCGATTGTTGTGGCTGCCAAATATTTCCAATTTGTTACAAACTGTAGTTTTAAAAACATCGTGTGCTAAATACAAAAAAACAATTCCTTTTGGTCAGTAGTAAGTTAGTAAAGAGCTGAAATAAGCACAAATATCAGAGCATGTCAGTGAATTGCACACACACACACACACACACACACACACAGTGATATGAACACACACAAAGCTCGAGCTGTCAGTGTCTTGCTCCAGGGTCGTATGGGAAGATGTTCCAATGCTCGCTTGCGCTTCTGGATTACAAATTTAAACGTCCACCGATTTAGTTTATTTACAGATTTTTAAATCTGTACATTTTTTAAAACTATAAATTTATTAAAGAAATGCCTTTTTTCCACGTCACTCAACACAACGACAATTAGCCATCAATAACTGGAATAATTTTGCATGTGATTGCAACGTGACTGCAAACCCAGGAAGGGAGCAACACACAGAATCCTGGCTTTTTTAGTTCGTACCCCAGTCGATGAACGTGACATCACTCCCCCATTACCCCCCACCACCACCACCACCTCCACAAGACGGTTCCTGACGCCTAGACCACACCTGCAGAGCATGTGGATCCAGACGCAGGGTCTGTATGGTCCTGGAAGGCCAAACCCGAAGCCACACTCCGCAGCTCCTGGAACTCCTCGGGACAATACAGCCGAGGGAGAAGTCAAGGCGATGGAGGTCTGAGGCTACGCCCATGGGAACTCCAGGAGCATCTCAGCGCAGCAGAAGAAGATGATGTGAGGCGACGTCTGGAACGGTGCGACCTAGGTGGCGCCGACAGGGTGACTGAGTGTGATATATAATAACTCCCTGTTCAACCAAAATGTATATAACCATATATCCACAACATCATGTATATAAAAAAATATATATATATATATAAAAAATATATAAAAAAATAAATATATATAAAAAAATATATACACTCAAATGTAAATTAATTCAAAAGGCTGTTCTATTCTAGGCCGAGTTGTGAAGTGCTGTGGGTGGTGAGAGGCTGCAGGGTCCACAGGTCCCCGTGAGAGAAACCAGTCCCAGGTCCCAAATGAAGCACTGATGTTCCAAAATGGGCAGGTGGGGTGGGTGTGTCCCAGCCTCTCTGAAGGAGAACATGCCAGGCGAGCGCTAGAACCAGAACAAAATTGGGATTTGGCATGGAAGAGGAGAAGCCTCCCAGTCTCCTTGACGGAACACGTGTCAAGCTGGGAGGTGGAACAACATACAAACAGCTTGTAAGCACCCTCACTGCCCGTTCATCCTCCAGTCTAAAAATGCTACTGCGTCCGGTACTTGTAGAACTCTGTAAGCTCTGAGGTCACAGCCTCCACTCCACGCTTCATCTCGCTCTTCCTGCAGGTCACAGGACACTGGGACGGTCCCGCTGAACTCTCCACCAGCGACCAGACCGACTTCCTCCAGCGTAATGCAGAGAGATCGCTGACAAGCTGAGGAAAGGTAAGTGGCAAAGAAAAACATTTCTAATGAAAGGAATGTGAATGTAAAGTTTTAGAAGCTCTAACACGTGTCGCAGCTTATAATCGCACATTTGAGATATGCGCATGAATATGAGTGACCTGGACAGCTGCTGTTTGCTCACGTGGAGGACGTGATGGAGATTAAACAAACTCCAGAAAACACCCACGATCTCTTTATATATTGGCCTCATGTTTACCTGCTTTTTAGTTCAGTTTTCTGTGCAGAGATATTTGATTTGACGGACATTTTGATTTGTAGTGTCATTTCGATTTTTAAAACAAACTTTGAAGTGATATGAAATGACCGTTATACGTATTTAGCAGGATTCTTTCTAAAATCAATAATTTTTCATATCAAAAAGTCCTATGATTAAATGATCTGTCTGTCTCCTGTAACTGTTCAGACAAATAGAAAGGTTTGAAGTTATAAATAGTTTTAGAAATAATTTTTTTAATCACTGGTGCTTTAAATCCATAAAAATGGCTTTGACAATTGGTTTTGACAATGAAAAACATGTAAACAAGTTTATGTGTAAATTTCTATATAAAATAAGTACAATACAGACAAAAACAAAAAGACTGCAGACACCATGGCCGAAGGCTGCCCACTGCTCCGGGAGTGTGTGTGTGTGTTTCAACAGTTTGGAAGGCCAAATGAGGGAATGATAAATTTGCAATTATTATTAGAAATTTCACAACCATGTTTTTGAATGTGATTGTTTGTTTGCCACGTGACGTCATTCATCAATTGTACGGTAAATAAGCAAATTTAGTTTGGCACATACTTGCTATGAGTTCTGTCTAGTTTCTCATCATCATGATCCCGACCGTTCAGCCTCACTGTCTAGTTTACGGCCTTGATCTTCCACCTCGAGCTTCTGGAGCTATTGAATGGCATTTATCCAGAATAACTCTGAGATAGGGTTACTGATTTTAATACCCAAAAACAAGAGACACATACTGCAGGGGGCGGGGCAATCTGTGTAAGCTGGGCAAAGGGGGCGGGGCGACAACAACATCACTTTGTGATACAGCAATCGGATTGTAAAATATGTTTTCAGGAAAGTAAAATAACGGTAATAACACGGAAACGATAAAATAAACAGTTTTTAATTGAAATGCAGCCAGTCTTTCATTTTTACAACTCGACAGGCTTCTCTATTAATGATAATCCTATTTGAATGGGGCACTAAAATATTTGTCATTATTGCTGTAACAACTATCCAAACATGGAAACAACATTACTGTCTGTCTCGGGAGAGACACAGACACACTCACAGGTTACACACACTGAACACTGACACACACGCGCAAATGGAGACTGGCACCTCACAAATCTTTTCGGCACTAATTTGATCCCATATAAAAGATTGATCAAACTGATCAAACAAAAAAGAGTGTCAAATACACAAAGTTTTTTATTATTTATTCATAATACATGTATAGTTTATACGTATTATTCCTGTTATATTTATTATTATTATCATTATTATTATTATTATTATTATTATTATTCGCACGGGTCGTAAGGATTAGAGGAAGTGGAAAACACTTCTTCTAACCGCAAGATTCGGGATGAGAACGTTCTGATAGAGTTTTGCTGGGTTTCATTAAGATCTTAAGGGGATTTATAGCTTCTTCCACAAATACACACCCGGAGCAGTGTCCAGTAGAACCCGGGTCACAGGAAGTCTTCTTCAAAGAAAGGGTGAAAGTGGCACTGCAGAGCACATCTGACAAACGGATACAAGTGTCTCATTAGAGGAATGAGGAGGAGAGAAATTAATCAGAAGGGGGGGGGCAGATAGAGAGAGAGAGAGAGAGAGAGACAGAAAGACAGTGAGAAAGAGACAGACAGAAAGGGGGGTCAGGGGGGTGCAATGATTTTTTACGACAATTACGTGTCATAGATTATTAATTTACTTTTATCTTCATGCTAAGTATTATCAATTAATTCAACAGTTTCACTAATTTAGTTTAAATGTTGAATATGCGTGTGTGTGTTCGCGTGCGCGCTTGATTGTGCATCAGACGGGCTCTAACGCTTAAAACAACAAATAAATTGTTTTAAAAGTGAAAAATGTAAAAATGAAAAATATTTTAGATGTTGCAACAGTGGTGGAATGTGGCCAGATAAGTCCAGATCCACGAGTGCCAGTGATACTCTCAAGGTCAGCGGAGACTTCAGAACAGAGTCTTCAGCAACACCAGGAGTCTCGCCAAGTGAATGATAAAAGAAACACAAGAAGCACAAACTACGAGACACTGTTGCCGAGCGCCGCTTAGATCCCATTTACAAAGCATTCAACTGATGGAGGCGCCATCGAAATTTTTTTTTTAATCTAGAAAAGAACATGTTTTCATGCGTCATGGAATGGGAGAAGAGATCCATGCATTATCTCTGTTTTAAGTCCAGGTGTTGATGACCTTTGCCCTTTCTCTTGTCTTTTCTAAAACACTTCAGGGGCTTCATATTTATGCGCTCTGTCGAATCTGTTTCCAGCAAGATACGTATTCATCGGTGGCTTTAAATGTGGTCTATCTTTGAGGTCTGTTTCACGGTTGTTACCGTTTCCCTGTCATTGTCTTTGATATGTATAACGGTATATGTTCACACACACGCGGGTTTATGTGTGTGTGTGTGTGTGTGTGTGTGTGTGTGTGTGTGTGTTATAAAATAATCATTTGTAATTTTATTAATTTACAAAGTGTTAAACTAACTAACAGGGGTGTAAGGTACTTGAGTAAATGTACTTGTTTACTTTACTTAAGTATGTTTTTGGCTACTTCGTACTTGCACCGAGTATCAAAAATATAAGCAACTTTAACTCTCTACTCCACTGCATTTCTGATTGAGTAGCAGTACTTTTCACTCCACTACATTTAAAAGGACATTTACTGTTACTCGTTACATTTTGATTCCATCTTTAGGCTACTGAAGGTAATGGACGCTATTTGTGAATTAGAAACCACAAGAACGTGAATTAGGGGCATAAATGTACTAGGTGTTATCCACTTGCAAATTTAAGTGATTGAGACTGACTTTTTGTTATTTTTCAAATCAAATCAAATCACTTTTATTGTCACATCACCCCAGCGTGGGAGCTGTGGTGAGTGAAAAACTTAGGTGCAAACTCCAATAGTGCAATGTACGGTACAAACAAGACAAACTAATTACAGATAGTAACATTAAGGAACAAGTAGCAGTGCAACGACTTGTGTGTAAAAAAAGATGTTGTGCAAAACAGTTGTGCAAAAATAGTGCAAATTAGGTGCATGAGAAAAGTATGGATACCAATGTTTCTATATATAATATATATATATATATATATATACTATATATATATATATATATAATATTATATATTATAGGTAAGGTGCATCAGTGCAGCAGTATAACAATTTAAAAGGTTTAGCAGTACAGTGTGTATTGTTATACACTAGTTGTGTTCAGCATCCTGACAATCCGTGGGAAAAAGCTGTCTCGCAGTCGGCTGGTGCGTGCTCCAATGCTGCGGTAGCGTCGACCCGAGGGCAGCACAGAGAACAGTCCGTGACTCGGGTGGCTGGTGTCACCGATGATTCTCAGTGCTTTCCTCTTGCTGCGCCTGCAGTAGATGTCCTGGAGGGAGGGAAGTTCACCTCCTACAACACGCCGGGCCGATCGCACGATCCTCTGGAGGTCTTTGTTGTTGCTGCTGGTGTTGCTTGAGTACCAGACAGTAATACATCCGGTCAGGATACTCTCCACAGTGCAGGTGTAGAAGGAGCGGAGAATTTGGGGGCTCATTCCAAATTTCCTGAGGCGCCTGAGAAAGAAGAGGCGCTGCTGTGCCTTCTTCAGCACTGCTTGTGTGTGGACAGTCCAGGTGAGGTCCTCAGCGATGTGGACACCGAGGAACTTGAAGCTGCTGACCCGTTCCTCTGGCGTCCCGTCGATGGTGATGGAGGCGTGTTCTCTCTTTTGCCTCCTGAAGTCCACCACCAGCTCCTTGGTCTTGTTGATGTTGAGCGAGAGGTGATTTTCCTGACACCAGTGTGTCAGAGCGTTCACCTCCGCTCTGTAGGCCGTCTCATCGTTGTCGGTGATCAGGCCCACCACCGTCGTGTCATCGGCGAATTTCACGATGACGTTGGAGCTGTGTGTGGCTGTACAGTCGTGCGTGTAGAGTGAGTACAGGAGAGGGCTGAGAACACACCCCTGCGGAGCAGCGGTGCTGAGGGTCAGCGAGGATGAGGTTGTTGCCCATTCTGACCACCTGACGTCTGCCTGTCAAAAAGTCCAATATCCAGTTACACAATGATGTGTTTAAGCCCAGAGACTGGAGCTTGGAGATGAGCTTGGCAGGGACTATGGTGTTGAATGCAGAGCTGTAATCAACAAACAGCATTCTCACATAAGTGTTGTTCTTGTCCAGGTGGGAGAGAGCAGTGTGGAGGGTGAAGGCGATGGCATCGTCAGTGGAGCGGTTGCTCCTGTAGGCAAACTGCAGTGGGTCGAGTGAAGCAGGCAGATGAGAGCAGATGTGTTGCTTAATCAGCTGCTCCAGACACTTGCTGAAGATCGGCGTCAGTGCAACAGGACGCCAGTCATTTAAGCAAGTGGTTTTGGCTGATTTCGGTATTGGCACTATGGTTGATGTTTTGAAGCATGAGGGAACCACGGACATAGAGAGGGAGAGATTAAAGATGTTTTATCTACTTTGTTCTATCAATGTTTAATTTAATCTCAATTAAACATTGAGATTAAATTTTGTTTCTGTATTAGAAAACAATAGTTTGTTATATATTGAGTAAGCATATATTGAGTATGAATAAAATACTTCTTAATACCTAAGTTCTTTTAAAATTGGATACTTTGCTACTTTGACTGTAGTCTTTTTGAAATTGGTGACTTGTTACTAATGGAGTAATTTTTACAGCAAGTATCTGTACTTTTACTCAAGTATGGCTGTCCGGTACTCTTTACACCCCTGCTAACTAAAAAGAAACGGAAGCAAGTAAAAAAAATAGATAAGAGATCGCTCGAAATTCATTTAATTAATTAAACTAGATTTTAAAAAGCGACTAGCGACAAATCTAGCGAATGTTGTTGCTGTTACTGCCGACTTTTGGAGACTTTGATGTGTCTTACTGTCATACTGTTCTTACACTTCTCAACTAGCCGCCGCAGGGACACTTCCGCCGCCCTTCCCCCGTCTCAAAGCAGCGTCAGGCGAGTCTCTCAGCTTCAGTTCTAGCGGGAGATGTTCACCTCTCGGTCTCCCGACTGCAAATGAAGAGCGCATGCGTATTATCACTACACATGCTGACTCCGCCCTGGTTTGTAAGCGAGATTTTGTTGTTCAGAAGAATTAATTTAACAGACTTACAGAACACAACAATAACATATTATAAAAGATATTTTACACTTACAAAGAGTAATGATTATATATAGAACATTTCAAACCGAAAAAAAGAGAAAACAATAAAATTAAGACAAATATAATAAATAAATAAATTACAGAGCGCAGAAAAAGAAAAGTCGAAGTAAAGTAGAGATACCCTTCCCAAGATTGGTCTTTTGTACAAATTGGACCTTTTGTTAAATTTGACCACAAGTTTCAGGGATTTAAATTAATTGGTATAGTAAATTATAACCAGCTGTACAGAGGGAGTACAACAGTTCCATCTGCTGGAGCCAGTATGATATTTGCAAAACCAAATTTCTGAATCGAGATTGTCCATATAACAGATTTAAATAGGTGAAAGAGGGAATGTTGTCCAGCTGTGGACATCTCGCCAAAAGCGTTTTACACATCGACACTCAAAGAAACTACACACAAACGTTTCAAGCTCTTTAGAACAGAAAGTTCTACAGCAAATTGCAAATTGTTTTTGGAAAAAGGCATTCACAGGGTAGATTCCTGAAACAACCTGGTCGTGAGTTTCTTTGACTTTAGGTGAATTCAAATGTTTTTTTTTTGAGTAGAACGAGTTGACAAAGCATATTGTGTTTTGTGTGATCAGTGAGTTAATAACTGTGTTGTTGCACTTTTGATCATTGAACTTGATATCACCCACTTTGAGAACAGGCCACAGCGAAGTTCTGTAGAACCAATTGAGGCTGAAAAATACAATCATTATGCCATTTGACGTTTTTATTGAGTAGCAACAACAATTCAACAATTCAAATTCTATTGGTTTCAAACTCCCGTTTTCATAGTCTTTGAGCAGTTGTGAACGACGGACGTAGTGAGTTCTGTTCTTCCAAATGAAGTGAAAGATAATAGAGTTAGATGATGGGACAGCTTTAGGAGATATGTAAGAGTATATACGTCTGGATAAGCCTTTGCTTTGGGATAATAGAATCTGTGCCAGAAGAGAGAGAAGACGAGAGCCGACTGATTATATTTCATTTGTCACCGGGATGTTTTCTATATCACGCGAGTCACACTCAGGAACCGCCTTGTGTTGATCAGTCCGTTGAACAATGCGAAAAATGTGATTTTACTGTTAATTACACAAACAATACATTGGAATAAAGATTGAAAAAAAACCTCGTAATCACAATAAAAACAAAGAACAATAGAAATTAAAAGTGATGAAACCACATTTATTTTACTATGTTCACAAATCAACAAAGTTTGAAATTAATGACATTAATCAGCAGTCGCTCAGATTATTATCAGACAGATTTAGTTCAGTCAGACAGACGTGAGTTTGATCTCAGAGCTGAAGTCAGAGCAGAACAACCTTCTTCTTCTGTCACTCCACAACATCTCAAACTGTGAAGAACAACAACGACACTCTTCAGTCTCTCAGTTCAGATACAATAAGATAATAAAGAACAAATAACTGTCACTTCAAGACGATCAATCAATTTCTCCAACTACTTGAAACTAAACTTCTAAAATTAAATACTTTTCACATTTTCCAGATTTAAAATTATTTCATTTTAGCCAATAAATTAAAAACATTGATTTTTTTTTTTATTATTTTGTCCATCACTTCACAAACATAATGTTTGTAATTCTTACAACAATGCTAAATTTAAAACAAACTAAACTTTTAATTTACTTGCTTTGTTTATTAAATGTTTACCCTAAATTACCATATTCATATATGAGAGCAGAATAACCTGAGTTTGTGTAGATTACCGTGAGAATCCTTCAGTAAATCAGAGAGAATCTTTTCACTCCAGAATCGCTCAGATTATTATCAGACAGATTTAGTTCAGTCAGACTGACGTGAGTTTGATCTCAGAGCTGAAGTCAGAGCAGAACAACCTTCTTCTTCTGTCACTCCACAACATCTCAAACTGTGAAGAACAACAACAACACTCTTCAGTCTCTCGGTTCAGAAACACCAAGATAATAAAGAACAAATCACAGACACTTCAAGACTTTCAATCGATTTCAGCAGCAACTTCAAACTAAAATTCTAAAATTAAATACTTTTCACTTTTTCCAGATTTAAAATATTTTCATTTAAGCCAATACATTAAAAACAATGCATTTTTTAAAATTATTTTCAAGAATAATTTAAACAATTGAAATGTTTAATTGTATTTGATTTTTAATGCGTGACCTCATATTTGCATAATTTCTGAAAGCAGATTTACCTGAGTTTGTGTAGATTACAGTGAGAATCCTTCAGTAAATCAGAGAGAATCTTTTCACTCCAGAATCGCTCAGATTATTTCCAGACAGATTTAGTTCAGTCAGACAGACAGACGTGAGTTTGATCTCAGAGCTGAAGTCAGAGCAGAACAACCTTCTTCTTCTGTCACTCCACAACATCTCAAACTGTAAAGAACAACAACAACAACACTCTTCAGTCTCTCGGTTCAGAAACACCAAGACAATAAAGAACAAATCAGTGACACTTCAAGACTTTCAACTATTCACCTACAACTGGAAGTAAAACTCACAGAGGAAGATTCTTGAATAAATGTTATATAGCCAATTTTTCTGCAATTTCGAAGCTATTTAAACATTATTATTATCGTTATTATTATTACTATTATCATTATTAGTATTGGTGGCAATAATAATAATAATAATAATACCAATGCAGATTAAAATAAACAAACTAGAAAGAAAGAAATCAAAAACAAACTTCCATTCATCTACACAAATATTCAAACACAAGGTTCATTCTGAGAGATTCAGGTAACTTGAATTAAACACCTGGCCTGAATCAAATTGGGATGTTCGAATCTTTTAACTGATTCGGATCTTTAATTCTCGAACAGTAGAAGTGAACAAATCATTTCGAGATATTTTGTTCATTTCCAGCAGGCGGCGCTGTAAGAGTGGACGCGCTCTAATACAATATATACGTACAAAAGACAACATGGTTTGCTTCAGGGGACAACAAATAATACATAAAATGCCACAAATCTATTCAAATCACGTTAAAACTAGGAAAACTCGATCTATGTCCTATATCTGCCGTCATCTTTGCTTTAACAGCTTGATCGCGGTCATAGGACACGTGCACAAGCTGAACGAAGAAGGAATGATCCGTTTGATCGAATCACGAATGTTGTTTCGGGTGAATAATTGTGAGTGTGTGACTTACTCGGCTGATGACGATTCTTTAATGACAGGAAGAAGCTTCTGAAGAATCATCTGCTGTAGTTCCTCCTCAGACAAACTCTTCTAGTAAAATCCTCCATCTTCTGCCGCGGCGTCAGAAACACAAACAGCAAAAGCTGAAACTGTTGATACGGAGAATTTCTGTTTGCGGTCGCAGTTCAGAAGCGTTTCCGCTCAGAGAAACACGGGAACTGGATTATCCAGAGAGCAATGCCGCTCTGTTCTGCTAATAAAAGTATTGGCTAATTAAAATATTAGCTAATACAAGTATTAGCAGAACAGAGCGGAGACGTGCGTCTCATCTGAGGGAAAGCAGGTAACTAACTAAACATTACACAAACACTTCAGTTTATACTCCTCAGGTTGTCACGGAGATTCCCGTGGTGATGGTTTGTTGTCAAACACTCGTGAAGTTATTAATGCAGTTTTCCACAATAAAGAACTGCATTATCTTTTATATAAGAAAATATACTTTTTTTTAAAGAAGAATTCTTAAAATCAAATTTTCAAAATATTAAATTAAAACAAAACGAGTTTGGTAGGAGCTTTTTATTCCAAGCTAAAAATATATGTTAAAGTAAAAAAAAAGTACAATATTTTTTTTTTTTTTAATGCTGGTAGTGTGACTAGATGTGAGTTATAACTGCAGACTGTTGGTCCTGACTTTTCTTCTGGTGCTTAAAAATATCACACATTTAGAAATATTTTTTGTATTTGGTTTTATTGTTAAATCAAGTATTTAAAAATAATAATCTTTTGTCTCACACATGTATTAATCTCCTTTTGTTGTATTGTATAGGGTTCTGCTTAAATCATTTAATGAACCAGAGTTGAACGGCAGTTATTTGTACAAACTGATTTAGATCAGCACACAGACATCTACTGTAAAAAAACATCTCAGTATCGATACTTATCGCAATATAGATATTTTTGACAACACTATAAAGAACCAGGCTTAAAAAACCATATTAAATCTCCAAATTTTGTACTGTCTTTAATTATAGAAAAGGGTAGAACAGTGGGAAACACACAGAAGGTAATACATACACATGTTAATGAAACACACAATCTCCTACTCCAGAAAGACTGTGAAGAAAACCTCACGCCTCCGTGAAAGTCCAGAGACAGACGACATTCATCCAAACTTTCTTCATCTTTTTGACCAGAAGCTCCAGCTGACAGTTAACTGAATCAACCAATAGCGGAACTTGGTCTTATCTGGTCGAAGATCAGCCAAAAGGACTTCAGTGATCTCCTCTGTGGTTGTACAGACAATTTAGAATTTGTGGATGTGGACATTAAATCCGGAGTCAAAACCATTTTAGAAATTTTTGTGTAAATAGTTTCAACCCGCTGAGGTCTTGGTGGTCAGCGGCTGGAAAGGCAGAGCAGCGGTGAAGCGACGCTAGAAGATCTGATCTCAGAGTCGTTTCTGATGCAGGACAACTGCTCTGAGATCTGTGAGATGGAGGTTCTGCAGACGAATGAGGGATTTTCTGCGTTGAAGACAAGAACATAGAAAAGAGTTGATTACAACCCAAGTTTTTGTTTTTTTAAACTGTTAGAGTGACATTTTTGTACAGTATGTAGTTGTAGAAAATGTTAAGACGCTGGTTTTAGATCTTCAGCTCCTGATGACGACACTAAAGGAACCAGAAGAAGATCAGCAGCAGATGGAAAAGTTCTTCACCTTCTCCAGCACGTCACGCACCAAACCAACCACACAAGTCCTCGTCTTCTTCCTCTGTGACATCATCTTCAGCTCCTGCAGCTCAAACACAGAAAGTCACATTTAGTCTAAGACTCTATTATAAGGTCAAAGTAGATTTAAACAGAAGAAGCAAATGCACAAAATTCCAATACATTTAGTAATGTATTGCCAGTATTGGAATAAAACAGTCTAAAAGATTCTATCAAGTACAGTTCACTTAAGATATACTGTGTATATATAAGCAACAAGACACACTTAAAGCAAATATATGTTTTTCTATTTTATTTCAAGTTCCGTGACAGACATCATGAAAAAGACCAAATTAACAACAAAAAAAACCACGAGAACATAACATTAAAAGTAAATACATAAACATTGATGCACGTGTTACTCAATTTGAATAAAATAAAAAGTGACATTCTAATGCTGTCAACCAGGCCTAATGACTTTCAACTTTCCAACAGTGCCAGTTTGCCAAAAAAAAACATGTATCTATCTGTGTTGCTGAATTTGAATAAAATAACAAAAGATACATTTGAATGCTGTCAAGCAGCTTACAACATTCCAAAAGTGTCAAACAGATTGCCATTTTAAAGTGCAAAATCACCAAGGAAGAACTGACATATGAACTATGTATGTTGTGTGTGTGTGTCACTAAATCTGTCCAGCAGAGGGAAGCAGAGGATAGCCGATTTTATTTTGATGTTTACTGCATCAAGAAAATCAGGAAAAACTTTCTGTAAACTTGATCAAACTGTTTGTTCAAGATGGTTATTGTGAAGTTTGTGAGACTAATTTGTGCAGCTTGTGTCCCACTATTCCAAACAGCAGATCACAGGTCGTGGGTGTGTGTAGGGCTGCCACACCCTGCCCCAGCATACGCATTATCAGCTGTAATGCTCCCTTGAGTGACACTAGTTTACACTTTAACACTTTATACACTTTAAACACTTTACTCGACACGAGACAAACACAACTTCATTGAAGAAAACCTGGGTCCTTCTTTGATTATTAACTTTCACAGAAACTGCTAATATACAGCGCTACCACTTACGAATGACTCTTTTAACGAACATTTTCTTTTAACGAAGAGCGTCGTGGAGAAAATATCACTTAATTTTACGAAATGTTTTCACTATACATATATGACAGACGAAAAGGTCTCTTTTCATAATTGAAAGAGTTTCAGCAGAGTCCGTTTCTGGTTCAGTCGTCGTGATGTGCAGGTCTGAAATAGCAGTGAAGTTTCACTCCACTCGACCGCATCCTGTTGTGAAGCTTGTGTAGTGATGCGGTTTGATGCTCATCCTCTCACGTCAGCGTCGGCCTGTTCTCACGCCAGCAGGAGCATCACTCACGTCCTGACAGTCACGTTAGTGCAGAGGACTACAGTCATTCCGAGAGTTGTCTGACCGTCAAATGTGCTGATGTTGCTCTTCACCGGTTTAAAAAGTGACACTAGTGCATCTTGAAGTGGACTTGAAGTAGCTGTGCTTTTTTTTTTTTTTTTACCACATTTTAGTATTTTATGTGAGGCTTTATTCAAGCAATAATTGAATTATTCACAAGAACACATTAAAATATATTTATATTCTAGCACGTTACTCAAGGATTCAAATATTTAATAGTTGTAATAAAAATATATATTTAATATATATACTATTAAAAAAATTCATCAATTCATCGATTCAGTACTGTACATACTTGTTAGTAAAATATTTAAATAGAATACATATGTGCATTTATTGAAACAGATGAATTAATTATCTCCACTTAACTACAGAATTTGAATGTAATACTCGAGGAAAAATGTTTAAACTGAGTATGTGAGTAATCATAAATTTGATTATTCAGTTTCTGTTACTTTACATTAGTGCTCTAATTAAAAATGCGTAATCAGCAACGATACTCTAAGGAAACATTGTCGTCGTTGTGATCTATTATCAATATCAATACTTCTAATATCAATGTGTATTATATCAATACTTCTATTCAAGTACTACATATATACTCAAGCAATTTATTCATATGCTCCGAGTAGTGTATTCCATTATTTAACTTCAACTACCCAATCAAACACTTGTCCTCTACTTCATCCGTTTTTTTGATTACTCTGTTGAATACTTTATTTGATTGGTGGTTCAGGAACTTTCAGAAAGCCTGAGAATCACCAGAGAAAAGATTGCGTATAAATGCATTTACCGTTGTAGGATGTGTGTGATTATGTGACACAAAAACAACAAGCGTCATGTACGGTATTTTGACTTTAACACCATGATGGCATTATTTTAGCCTTGAAGAGTCGTGTCAGTTTCCTATGACAGTTTCCAATTTAGTAAAACTTTTTAAATTTACCTTCAGCTACTCTGGCGAAGAAAACAAAACACTGTCTAATCTCGTCTTTTATAGTCAGTCTCAGACTTACAAGACCTTTGGCAGCCTGTCTTGGCTGTTGTCAGCAGCTCCTGGTCTAAATTAGGTAATAAAGTATTTAACGTTTCGTGAGGAGATACCCACATACCACGGAACTTACAGTCGATTGTATATCACAGCTCTCTGAACATCATCAGCTATGCAAAGACTGTCAGATGTGTGAATTTTTAGCCCCTTTCACACATACAATCATGTGTGAACAAACAAATGCCGGTAAGTTTGGCCCGGCATTATGCTGCCAAGGGTACCTATAACATTCCTGCAAAATTACCGTAAAAGTGCCCTGTGTGAACGCGGAACAAAGATAAAATAAGCACACAGAAGTTGACTCTGCGCCAATCAGAACATTAAATGGTGTCCGCAGTTGATTGTCACAGAATATTCACTTCACGCTGTTTACAGAAACCACAGTTGAAAAATGTCCTCCAACTGGAACAACAGCAAAATCAAAGCGCTTCTAATAATTCTGGTGGATAAAGAGATTTGTCACCACATCAAAGGAACAATTGAAATGAATGAAACAATTACCTCCATTATCCATGTTTACAAAGGCACAGCTGTTTAAAAAATACCGGTATTTTGAAAACGCTGTGTGAATGATTCTTTACCGGTAAAATGCCGGAATGGCAGTGCTTGTGTCTTTATCGGTAAAGTCTGTAATTTTCTGGCAATTTACTGGAATTGGTGTGTGAAAGAGGCTATTGGTCCTTATGCCTTCGTTCACGGGTAATGCTCATGTGATGCTGCAAACACAGGACTTAAAAGTTTTCACCGGGCTAAGAGCGTTCAGTTCAGAGCGATGAAGATGCTTCAACCGGCCTCCTCTTCCTCCACCGAGTGATTCAGACCAGGAACAAACTTCAGAAGCTGTTTCCTCACGCTGACCTTCCTGGCTCTTCTCGGCAGAGTTCCGAACACAGACGACGAGGAGTTTTCCCAGCTGGGGGAGATGTTGCAGTTGGTGAGGCTGACACTCTGGGTCCGCGTCAGGGGTCTGGATGGACCGGCGTCCTGGCAAAAGAACCGGCCGCTGGGCTCCACGGGACTGAAGGGACTGGCATCTTCAAACACAGAGCAGCCGAAGCCATCGTCGGTCATGCTGCTGTCGCTGGAGAAGCGGAGGCTGGAGTGTGTGGTGGGTGAGCACATGGACATCAGAGAGTCTTCAGACGGACGCTGACAGCTCTGCTTCCCATCACCTAGCACAAACACACCAACTTCAGAAACAAACTCTCACCATCAGCTGACATCTTTAGCCATCGGGTCCTGATGTCCTCGTCTGTGTACTGACCGTCATGGAATTTTCCCACCTGCTTTTCCCTGACGCGCTAGAAGCGATTGATGGTGTCCAATCCTCAAAGCGCATTTTGCATTTATAGTGAAAATGGCGGAGAATAGGACAATTGTTCGAAGGAAAGGATCTGTGGGCTGTAGTGTTGGGTTAGGGTTAGGGTCTTACTTTTAGTCTTTGCAAAAGTAAAAGACTTTAGTATTTAGTATAAAAAAGTATTTAATTTTATTATTTCATTATGAGGGCCATGTTTAAGTAAGGCATGTCCCTTTTGTTAGGACACGACAGATTGATGAAAAAAAGTACATATTTAGTAGTAACAACGCTTCATTTTTACACGTATTGCGCTCATAAAAGCAAATTTTAAAAAGAATATAATTTCAGAGCTCGGTTCTCTAGAGGTTAAATGGGAAATAAATGGTAAATATAGTTGTTAGCATATATGGCGGGTTTTGTGTAACTACTTTATTCAAACATTTTTTTGGAATAATCGATTCATTGCTGTGCGTATTGATGAAGGAACATGTTAGTAAAATATTTAAATTGAATACAAATGTACATTTATTGAAACACTGACACATTCGCTTGGTCTTTGTCTTGTCATAGTCATAGTGATAATCATAGCCATTTACTTAAACATCAACAACCTGACGATCAAATTAATTTACATATTTATCATTTACATATTTACATGTGCGCTGTGAGACAGTTAAAACTGCGAAAAGCGCCTTACAAATGCTCATATTTATTATTCAGATGAAATCTTTAGCCTTCGCGGCTGACACATTTTGCACTTTTACATGGGAAACAAACGGTAAACATAGATGTTAGCAGTAATGGCGGATTTCAAGTCTATTGTTACACACAATTGTTATATTTCAAATGTTTTCCAGTAAATGTTAGCACGTAAGTTTCCTGCGCGTGGTTGTAATTCACTGAGTATAAATGACTTTGCATAATTTATGCGTCTTTATCTTAAGATAAACTCGAGTTTTTTTTCAGTACCAGTTTCAGTACCTGAACAGTACCGAGATAGACATTAGGGCATTTTGTGAATGAGGATCCATAACAAAATAAGATATATCTTTTTTTAACAGTTGCACAAATTATTTATTTAAACTAAAATTTTAACATCTCACATAATATATTTTAACAAAATATTAGTACTGTTTTTAGGTGCAGTATAAACCACTTTGTATTGTTTATAAAGAATATTTTAATTGAATGCGATTGATTTGGGGATATTAGACGACAGATTAGGTCAGAAAATACAGTTTTTTAACAATGTTCCACCACAAATGGTTTTGCAATTTTCAACAGAAATTAAGATGAGACATTGTACCTAATTTGTAGAAGTTCTAATGATATATTGTGTGTCTAATACTATTCATTGTCTTTGATTTGAAGTTTTTTGGATTTGAATTTTCTCGAATAGTAATAATGTACAGTCTTTACAAGTCTTTTTTTTTTGGCCATTTACTGGCACTGAATAAATGAATAAATAAATAAATATTTACATTTAGGTGGTGTTTAAGTAAAACTAGTCCTAATGTATTCCTAATAATACTAAAGTATCCTACTAAAATAGTTTTACTAAAACATAACTACAGTAGAGAGATTTTTTTTTTAAACAAGCACTAGAATTTAAATCATTTTGTGTGCAAATCTAACATGAAATAGTAAATGTGCACATGTGCATAATCGACCCCCCGCCACCCACAAAATCCTGAATAGAACAAATCTCATTTCAAACAATATGATGCATTTCAAACAATATGAAACATTTAAGAAAATCAATGCTACAATCCTCAGTGCATTTAACAATATCAAATATTGTATGTGTTGAGTCAATTCATAAATTGTGTAGAAAGGCTGACAAATGTCAAGGCCCGAAACGGAAACCCACAGGCTCACAACACCTTTTACTCAAGCTACTGCTTATCCAGCTCTGCTTTCACTCCTCTTTAATTATGCAAAGACTGCTTTATGGTGGTCTAAGTGCACCCCCACCCCACAAAATAATTTTATACACATTGTATACACAATATCCATATATATATATATATATATATATATATATATATATATATATATATATATATATATAT
>CM051497.1:24360802-24393426 GCA_028031935.1 Paedocypris micromegethes | reverse complement strand
TTTTTTTTTCCTGGCTAAATTACGTAATTTTTTTCTTTAAAAAACTATTTCTGTTTTTTAACAAACCTAACTTGTGTCACTTCAACATTGTTTTGCTTAAAAATAATAAAAACAAAATCTATTCTAGCGATCAGAACTACACAACGCGCACATGCACCGCTGCATAAAGATGACGTATTTCCGTTTATTTGTGATTAATCCTCACTTGAAATGTGGAAAAATTAGTGCTTGTATTTATGTGCATATTTGAAATCGTAGATTATGAGCACCCCGCGAGTTTTTGAGCTGCTAAAATAAAAAAAAGTAAAACGCGTGCTTATATTTGCGGAAATACGATAACTGGTAAGAAAATAAATCGAGGTGCGTTTTTCAATATGGCACAAGATTTAAATAGCTTAGTATTTTATACTTGGTACATATACATAACGGTACTATAAAATACTGTAAAACTATCTGATGCTGGCAGTTGTGGACCAGTCAGTCGGAATTGGATTTTGTGAATTGACATGTAAATTGGATCGGATTGAGAATGAATGCTTTGTGTGCGTCACTTCACTGGATGTTTAAATGCAGATTTTCGGTCCCTAAGCTGCAAAAAATTAATTCTTCACACGCCAAAAAGAAGCATGAAATTACACAATAAATCGGTATTTTTCATACAACTTAAAACAACTATCTTAGAATTAAGACTGAAAGATTAACTTGTTTCAAGTTTCAAACTGTATTATCAAGAAAATTTTCTCACCCCATTGGCAGATAATTTTATTGTTTTTTTATTTTCTTACTTTTTCATGTGCATTTTTTGCAGCATTTTTTGCACCTTAGTGACAAATTCACTCAGTTAAGTTGCGCATAAGCTCTGATTCCTTACGGTAACTGAGTAGGTTTACTGTAAGTGCAGCTGAGCATCTCAGTGGAAGGGAAGCTTCACTGTTTTTGTTTCGTTTCTCACCTCGTGCAATACGCCTTTCCTGAAGTGTGAGAGTCTGCAGCTCTACCAGCTTCTCACGAAGAGTTTGCTGTGAGAATCACACACACACACACACACACACACACACAACTGGGTCATTCTGGTGGAAAATGAGGTTGTGATGATCAGCAAATGCAATCAGCCGCCCTAACCACCTTCAGACTTTGCATCTTCTTCTCCAGCTCGATTCTCTTGACCACACTCCCGCTGACCGTCTCCAGCCTTCACACACACACACACACACACACACACACACACACACACACACACACACACACCGGAACAGGAAGTGGTGTTGTGGACAGAGATTTTTCTGTATTTTATATTCACTGATGTGTGTTCCGTGTTTGTGGAGGTCAAACTGACCTCAGCAGGTTAGTTGACTGTCGAATCATCTCGATGATCTGCTGATGAGAGGATCCTTCAATACTCACGCCGTTCACCGACAGAATTATGTCACCTGACACAGAGAATAAATGAAAAGAGGCAAAGAAAAAGCGGACTCTGTGTGTGTGCGTGTGTGTGCGTCACTGAGGGCAGGAAGTTAAACATCAGCTCACCAGCCGTTAAACCCGCAGCTTCTGCTGCTCCGTCACACTGGACACGACACACAAACGTGCACATCTCCACCTCAACGCTGCTCCTCACCTGCAGCCCGTACGTCTGCACACACACACACACACACACACACACACACACACAGCCATAAATACACAAGCATATCACACAAATACAAACAATCACAAAACACAACTTTATCACACATACACACACACACACAACATACTCTGCACACACACATATTCATAAATACACAAGCATAGAGGGAGAGATGGACACATAAAGAGAGATGTTAGAGATATATGGATGAATAAAGAGAGGTATACATAGACAGACAAAGAGGGGTAGAGATGGATGGATAAAGAGAGAGGAAGAGATTGATGGATGGTGAAAGAGAGAGAGATGGATGGATGGATGGAGAAAGAGAGGTATACATGGACAGACAAAGAGAGGTGTAGAGATGGATGGATGAATGGATGGAGAGGGAGCGATGGATAAAGAGAGAGAGAGAGAGAGAGAGAGACAGAGAGAGATTGATGAATGGTGAAAGAGAGTTACACATGGACAGACAAAAAGAAAGGGGTAGAGATGGATGAACGGATGGAGTGGGAGAAATGGTTGGAAAGAAAGGTATACATGGACAGACAAAGAGAGGGGTAGTAATGGACGGACGGATGGATAAAGAGAGGGAGAGATGAATGGATGGTGAAAGAGAAGTATACATGGACAGACAAAGAGAGGGGTAGAGATGGATGATGGATGGATGGAGAGAGGAAGATGTGAAGGATAGTTTAATCTAACCTGAACATCAAATCCGAAAGCTTGGTTGTCTTGTTTCTCCAGCATCAACACGGTCCTGCGTCACAGCATCACAGCATCAGTGTTCGGCCGTGAGAGAGCGAGGGAAGGAGGGTCAAACTCACCTGGACGGGTCGGTGTAATCCACCAGCGAGGCCGAGCGCGATCTGCCCGTCTGCAGAAACCACACACACACGTTCATCATCCGTCACAAAGCAGCGCATCTTTCGTGTTGGCAGTGTTTTTCAATTGTAGTTGTTATTACTTTTTACGTGATAAGTAACTCTTGTGTTATATTAAACTTTTCACTTCGCACTGCACTGACTCAGCTTATAATACTGCAAATCTCTGAAATCTACAAGGGAAGAAGATCCTTTGTATATTTAGCACCTAAACTATGGAATGCTCTGCCTAGCACAATTCTAGACCAGAATCACAAGTAAATTTAAGTCTAGACTGTTATAGTCCTAGAGCTGTTATAATAATATACTAGACCTGTTATAATAATATACAGAATAAGTTAATATAATCGTATAGAAAGGCTGCCTCGTCTAGTGCTGTCTAGTGCTCGGAACCGAATCAAACATGCACCTCCTACAACTGTCAAAATATTTAATTATGGTACTTCAAGTTTTTCTAATTGCTTTTTTTTTTGTGTTTCACTCCTCTCCTTAGCGCCAAATGTCGTACGACCGGAATATCCTAGAAGCTTCAGGTTTATCTTTTCTATGATGCTTCCTGGACCTCTGTAGACCTGATGATGCTGTTTACATGGAGAAATGGAGCCGCCTCTTTCCCACTGAGGAGGGAAACATTTTCCGGAACCATCATTAAAATGCAGCGGAACAACCAACGCACTGATTTTGTAGTGTTAGAATGCCAGAGGAGACTGGCACCAGTAAGCCGGGTTCTCCCCAGGGTTTTTTCCTTGTTAGAGAGGTTTTTTTTACCTGGCCACTGTTGCATATGTGCTTGCTCACTGGTCTTGTTGTCTTTGTCATAGTCTTAGTGATAATCACAGCCATTCGCTTAAACACCAACAACCAGACAATCAAATGAACAAAAAAGCAACAATTCTCTTACATATTCACACGTGCGCTTTGAGACAGTTAAAACTGTGAAAAGCCCCTTACAAATGCTCAGAATTTGAACTTGTTATTGCAATGCTAGCAGAGTTCCACTTGCTTGCACAATGTCAAGGTAGAAATTCTGGCATTTCCATCTTAATTGTTATTAAGACAATTATATATATATATATATATATAATAAGGAAAATCTGAACTGTAGGAAAAATTTTCAGAACAATGGCACTGAAGTTTACATAGTCCTTTTGTGTCTGATATAAATATACCCAAGTTATTCACAGATAAGAAAATCGCTTTATGTCTACCATACTTTTAACCCTTTGCCAATTGTAAACTGTTGTTATTAGTAGCTTGGATAGACCACAGTCATTAGGCTACATAACATCGCCTTCTACTGGATGTAAAATAAAATACTGTACAAGTGAAAGGTGTTGCTAATTTCAACATATGTAGTTATTTTGGTGAAAGTAACTTAAAAGTAATACAGAAGTAACATGTTGCAATTCCGAAACAGTAAAATTGCAATGTAACGGATGACTTTGTACAAGTCATGTTACAAGTAATGTGTAATGTATTACAGTTTGGTAGTAACAGTGTTGTGGAGCGATGTGAATGTTTCGTGCTCGCACCCGTCTGCGCGGCAGCGTGTTGTCCTGGGTCTCCTCGGTGCTGGAGCTTTTGCTTCTGTTGAAGGAGCGTCGTCTCCACAGGAGGCTTTTCTTCTTGTCCAGACTGTTCTGCGGCGCTTTGAAGCTCATCCTTCCTCCGGACTGACGGCGTCTCCGTGGACACTTCACGCGCCTCAACACTCGAGCAGGTGAACGAGCGCGCGCACGGCAGGATGACGTTTCTGAGGTGACTTCTGTTAACACCCCCCACATGCACGCACGCACGCACGCACACACACGTCTCTCCAGTTCTTAACACATTTTATTTCTGACTCTGTTGATTATTAAAATCATTGCATTGATTGTTTATTTCCTTCTTTATTTCACTCTCTTAATATTTGTCTAAAATATTCAACACTATATTATTTTTTGCCATCTCTTATTCAGTTTGCCTTTTATTCTTAATCTATCTATCAACTTTCTTTATGACTCCACCCCCCTCTCTCCCGAGCTCTCTCTCTCTGTCTGCCTCTCTTTCTTCTATGTATCCCCTTCTCCCTCAGTCTGTTTTGTCCAACTGTCTCTCCTCCAGATAGTCTTCCCTCTCTCTCTCTCTCTCTCTCTCCTCTCTCTCTCTCTCTCTCTCTCTCTCTCTCTCTCTCTCTCTCTCTCTCTCTCTCTCTCTCTCTCTCTCTCTCTCTCTCTCTCCTCTCTCTCTCTCTTACTCGTGCCCCCCCCTTCTTTCTCTCTCTCTCTCTCTTTCCCGCTGCCCCCCCCTTCTCTCTTGTATCTGTCTGTGCAGGATTGTGTTTGCTTCACCTGTTTCCTCAGCGTTCACCACTCTTTCACTTCCCTCATTTTTTCTTTCTCTTCTGTTTTGTGGTTCTTCCTACATATGAAACAGCCAGGTTCACTGGAGTTTAGGTGAATCTCTCTTTCTATCAACTTTCTTTATCACTCCATCTTTCTCTCCACCTCTCTCTCTCTCTCTGTTTTTCGTTCTGTATCTATCTGTCTGTCTGTCTGTCTGTCTGTCTATCTATCTATCACTCACTCTTGCTTGTTCACTTTTTTAGGTTCTTTCCCTTCGTTTTCTCAATTATGTTACTTTCAATTCGCCTTTTCCTCTATTTCTCTCTGTTCTCTTTCTTTCTTACATTCCCACTCGTTCTTTTCTTATCGCCCCTCATTATTTCTTTATCCGTTTGTGTTACTCTCTCCCTCATTCACTTCATTCACTATTTTAAACTTTTCTTTCTTTCCTCTCATCCGCTTTCTCTCACAGTGACTCTTACTCTATCTCTCTTCATATTTTCGTTGACATCCAGTCTTTTTCTTTATTTCTCTCCTTTCTTCTCTCCATCTTTTTTTTTTTTTAGCTCTTTTTCTTTCTAGCTCATCTAAATGATCAATGAAACACACACACACACACACACACACGACCAATGAAAAGCACATTGCTACGTTAAAAATGTGTTGCATATTTTGCATAACGAACAAAAAGCCCCAGTGGAGTGACTCATTCCACAGTTGACACGCCAGATGAGAGATTAACCGTTAATCTGCCTGTAGCGGCCTTTTCGGATACGCAGTTGAGTCATCGCCACCGCTCAGGACAGCAAAGGGTTAACGGCCAGAGGTCACCTCAGGTCAACCCTCATCTTTTACTTTGATTTGTTCAAGTTTAAGTTTTTCTTAGTTCAAGACCAACACAAAGTCATTCTGCGAATTAGGGAAAAATACTGTATTTTCTGGACTATAAGCCGCACCTGTATAAAAGCCGCATCCGCTCTATGAAGGATTTTGAATTGTAAATGTACATGTATGTAACTAAATAGATCCTTTCCTAACCTGCATTTTAACACGGCAGCAACTTTGCTGATTAAAACGGGAAAATAAACGGTATCTACCGTATTTATCTACATTATCAAAAAATCTGCAGAATAGCCGCACCTTTGTATAAGCCGCATGGTTCAAAACCTATGAAAAAAGTAGCGGCTTATAGTCCAGAAAATACGGTAGTCTTTAAAGAAGAAAAATGTCCATTATTTATCTGTGTTTCAAAAATTTGGAAAAAAGAGTCAGTTAAAAAAAAAATTCATTGCTCATCTGTTTTCAGATGATGACCTCCGATTTGAAACTAATTTTCTATTGTTATTATGAAATATCAATAATTTTCTAGGATTAGATATGGTAAAATGAACAATTTCCATCCATCCATTGTCTGCCGCTTTTTAGGCATCATTTTCATCCTTTTCAGGCTGACGAGGTGATGGCGTCTATATCACGATACACACTCTGGACTGGTGGTCGACCCTTTCGCAAAAAAAGATCTGGCTTACTTTACATGTGTTTATGTCCCTCACATCAATAGACAAAACAGTTTTGAGTTGTAGTGTTCAGAGTTGTGTTTGCTCAGCAGTGCTTTAGTTGTGTTTGACTTTTGTCTCATGTGTTCAGCTTTCTGCAGAACGGATGAATTTCAATGAAAACGAAAACTTGTGTCTAAACATATGAAAAGTGCTTATGGTTTTGCCAAAAGAGTGACACTAATGTTGCATAATGTTTTGTTGCACTAATGTTGTTGCTGCAAAACACTGAAAATTCCCCTAGTGGGATGAACAAAGTGTCGTTCATTAAATAATTTGACCAGCGTGTTCAAGCAATTTAGAATTGGTATCCTAACGATTGAGAAAAACTGTAATTTTTGATGTGGTATGTGAGAGCAAAGCCATTCCAGTAAACTTAGTGAAATTCAGCAGAAGATCATTTAGGACATTTGGAGATTATCAACAGTGTCGATCTCTCTGCTGTAGATTGTGTCCTTAAGCGCCACAGACACAAAGCTCTGTTGTAAATGTACGAAATTTCAGTTTTGTCTTTTTCTGCATAGTGTTTGTCTTTAGTGACGAACTCTGTACACAATTTCACCACATAGTTGAATTTTGAGCTCGGATTGAACAATTTTGAGGTGAAAGTTTGGTTTTGCATGAAGAGTCTGACGTTCTGTGAATGTAGCTTGATGGGGAGTTAGAGTTTAGAGAAAATGAGAAAATAATTGTCAGAGAGAGAGGGAGAGAGACACAGACACAGAAAAAGAGGCTGTGAGGGGGGGCAGTGAGTGAGAGAGACAGGGGGAGATAGACAGAAAGAGAGGAAGAAAGAGAGACAATAAAGAGAGGCCGAGAAAGAGAGACAGGGGGAGAGAGTTGGATGCAGAGAGAGACAGAGACAGTGAGAGAGAAAGAGTAAGTGAGCGAGTGAGTGATTGAGTGAGTGTGAGTGAAACAGTGAGAGATAGAGACAGGGGGAGAGAGAGAGACAGAGAGGCAGAGAAAAAGAGACACAGAGAGAGAGAGAGAGAGTGGTGGAAAGAAAGAGACAGAGAGACAGACAGTAGGAGAAAGAGCGGGACAGAGAGAGACCGTGAGAGAGAGAGGTGGAGAGAAAGAGACAGAGCGAGAGACAGTGAGAGAAAGACTGCGAGAGAGATAGACATAGAGAGACAGAAAGACAGTGAGAGAGATGGAGAGAAAGAGACACAGAGAGAAATGTAACCTTGATTATTTTATTACTTCATTATTAATCTCATTTAAGTTAATATTTTAAGTTATTGCTGATTAATGTTACAATTTAAATTGTTATCGGTCTTACTTTATTTTACATGCCTTTTAGTTGGTGTTAAAATGCACTGCCCCTTGGAGGTGAACTGGAGAATTAAGGAAGAGGAGAGGAACACGGTCGGACCTCTCGTGAGTTAAAGATTGTTAATGCTGCACGTTGTTTGTGTGGAATAAATATTTGTTCCATATCACCAGTGTGACCCGATTATTTAATACACCTCACGCTGAAGAGACTGGAGCACCGAAGGACGAGAAATAAGGGTTACAGAAACAATGAGAAAAGAGAAAGAGAGACAGTGAGAGAGAGGTGGAGAGAAAATGACAGGTGAGTGAGAGAGAGAGAGGTGGAGTAAAAGAGACAGAGAGAGAGAAAGAAACAGAGAGAGAGATGGTGGGGGGCAGAGAGAGAGACAGAAAGAGGGTGAGAGAGATTCTGTTTTTACCGGAGTGTCAGTTTGCAGTAACTGATCTCGACTCACAATGAAACTCTGAACTTTATTTTTTACAAAATACTTTCTCAACAGTTTCACGCTAAACCAGCGGTTGTAAAGTGCAGCGGGGGTCACCGTGTCAGCAACGTGTTTGCAGTCCAAACTGCATAAATAAGCTTTGATGAGCGTCTTCAGAGAGTCTTCCTGACCACAGACGGGATGGTCGGGCTCTCACTAATATAAATATATATATATTTAGATATGAACGTACAGTATATACAGTCATATAGAGTCGCAGGTTTCGTCTGAAGCAGAAACACAAGTCAACAGTAAAGCGCCATATGCATCACGTATACAGACATCACATCGGTGAGTTCACGCACACACACACACACACACACACACAGGGTGATTTGGTACACTAGGCCGGTCACATGACCGTTTGAAACAGGCTCCACACGGTGCAAAAACTTCTCCTGGTGTTCACTGGAATCCTCTACATTCATGCGTCTGCTCAGAAAACACCACGGAAAGCAAAAGTGTGTCACGCGAAACCCGACAGGATGAAAACAACAATCAGTGTCGGGAAACCACAGTTTGCACAAAAGTGGCTTTTGAAAAGCTCCGGTTTGCGTCTGCAGCGTTACCTTCGGCCTAAAGTTCAATGCAGTTACAGACAAGCACGTTTCAGCTGGTGGAGGTGTCCAGTAAGAAGCTCACACACGTTCAGGTGCTGTCTGGATTGTTCTCGGATGATTATGACACTACGCGAAACGTTTATGGCACAGAGCAGAACGTGCAACTCCAGCGTTTGGCACTTGCGGAGGGTTTTGAGGTAGACGTCATTTACACTAGATCATCATCTACTGACGACATGCTGGACTCCAGCAAACAGCACTTCTGTTTCTCAAAGCTTGATTCCCCCAAAATAAGACCTAGCCAGAAAACAAGCCCTGGCATGAAAAAAAATATGACCAGTCCAGAAAATGAGACAAAAAATAAGCCGTAGCATGAAAAAAATATGACCTGCCCAGAAAAAAAAATATGACCTACAGAAAATAAGCCCTAGTGTGAAAAAATAAGACCTATCTTGAAAATAGAATTTATCCGCCTTAGCATGCGGAAAAAAACATTTCCTGAAAATAAACCTTAGCGTGACGATGAAAATAGAACCTTCCCTGAAAAGCCCTAAAGTGAGGAAGATAAGACCTGACCAGAAAATAAGCTCTAGCCTTATGGAACAATCAAGAGGAATCTACTCTGAAAAAACAGGTCTACCTTAAAAATAAGCCCTATTGTGGAAAAAAAAACAAGACCTACCCTGAAAATAAGTCCTACAGTGATGAAAAAACCAAGACCTATCCTGAAAATGAGCCTTAGTGTGATGAAAAAAACAAAAACCTAGCCTGAAAATAAGCCCTATCCTGAAAAAAATAGGCCCTAGCCTTATGGAAAAATCTAGAAGAATCTCCTCTGACAAAATAGGTCTACCTTGAAAATAAGCCCTATCGTGAAGAAAGAAACAAGTCCTATCCTGAAAATAAGCCCTACCATGAAGAAAAAACCAAGACCAACTCTGAAAATAAGCCATAGCATGAAGAAAAAACCAGGCCGATCCTGACAAAAACAAGACCTACCCTGAAAATAAGCCCTAGCGCGAAGAAGGAAAAAAAGTCTTATTTTGGGGGAAAACGCCATAGTGGGAAACTTAGTGACATTCAGAAAAGTCCGTTCAATGCACAATTCCTCAAGCTGTCAGTCCCGAGAGACAGACACGATGAAGAGGAAGAACACTGTCCGACTTTGGTCCGACTTGCAGCCGTTCAGCTGTTTAGGTCTCATGGAGCTGGTGAGGTGAGGAGCATCTTCTGGAGCAGCAGAGGGAGCGAGGCGAGCTTCTTCTTTGGCAGCTTCAGTCTTTAGCGTCCTTCAGCACAGTCACCTGAGACAGCGTCTTCTTCACGCGCAGCGCGGTCAGACGGGCCGCCGGGTTCATGTACCAGCACTCGCGCATGATCTTACCCATCACCCTCAGGGCCTGAAACACAACACAGCCCGCTCAGACCAACTAACCCACTCACTGAATCCTTGTGGTAGATATCTGTGTGTGATTAAGTTGGTCTGAGAGTGTTTGCGTTACGTTTGCGTGCATGTTCTGCTAATGTTAACACTCCCAAAGGCTGTGCTGGTCTTTGATTGGCTAATCACGATCCAGGAAGGTCTTCTCCTTGTGGGTGTACGCTAGTGTCACACTGCTGCCCCGCCCATAATGGCAAAATAAATGTAGAAAACAGTAGCTTTAATTTTAATTTATTTTAATATATTTATGTGTGCAATACGTATTACGTTATTTTCTTAAAAGCACACAGCACAATAAGCCGCACAATTAACTTTAATTTAGATTTTTGGGGTGCGTTCAAAAAATATTCACTGACAATCAGATTTGTTCAACGACTTTTTGTCCAGATTCAAATTTTATGTTTTTTCGGTACAGGGTCGACGACAAAATGTTTTTATATACTGTATTATAATTTTATAAAACACATACATATAAACATATATAACTGCTTTTGTAATAATAAAAATATTAATAATAATAATTCGTCTTATTATTATTATATTATTATTATTTTATAGTTCTTTGACAGTACTGTAAATGGCTTTATAAAACCTTTTTGTTACTCTATTGCCACCTAGTGGACAAAGGTGAAAGTAGCGTTCATAAATACAAACTAAAGATTGTACTTTTTATACAAATTAACTAATAAATTAATAAAATAGATAACATTTGGTTGACTAACTACACAACCATTTAACTAAGAACTAATAATAACTTTAAAACTGGAATATATAGATAAAACACTTAAAAAACTGCAATCATAAAACCAAACCATGTTGTACGTAAGTGACGTCACGACCGATCTGGTTTGAAACATCTACAAACAATTCCCATTATTGATTTTGGCGAGACATATTGCTCTCTACTCATCCGGCCTCGAGACCACCACAGACATCATAATCAGATGTTGATTTTGTGTTTAAGACATGGATGGACGCAGGGTTCACTGACCTCACAGCTCTGCCATTGGTTGGGAAGATCTGGGCGGAGCTTCTGATCACACACGACCCTCCTCATGTCCTCCACAGACGGGTCACACTGGACCTGCTCGTAATAAGGCAGCTGGAAGTCTTCATGAAGCCCTGCACATCATCACAGCATCACCAGCTGCTCTTTCAGCGGCCACCAGGGGGCACAAGAGCCACAGGGTTCACATTTAATCAGTAGCCTTTATCTGACTTGTTTGGTGCGATAAAAAACAAAAAAAAAAAAACAAAAAAACAGGAAGTGCAGTACTAAAAATAGCTAATGTACACAAAACGATTAAAAAACAAATACATTAAAGAGGGTTTATTGGTGGTTAATTAACACAGGTTCATTTTGGAGGTTAATGAGGTAAACGGCAGGAAATAAATAGATAATAAAATAATAAGAAATAAAATATTTGATTTCAACAAATTGCATTGAGTTGTATTGCTGCATAAAGTAATTAATCATAATCAACATTTATTTATGCAAATAACAGCAGTTATATTTTATTTTTGAATATTTCTTTTATTTTAATTAATGATTTTTTGACTCGTGATTAATAATTACTGTTACGACACAGGTGCGCTCAAAATTCGGGATTTTTTTATTTCTTAATTTGCTTCGTTTTAATTAGAAATAAAAATAAGCAATTTTTTTTACACAAAAAAAGATTTAGCAATTGATGTTTTCTTTCTGTATATTTGACAATTTATTATTTGTTGTTTAAACAACAAATGTATTGTTTAGTGGAGTAAAAGTTGAAAAAACTTAATCTTGCTTTCTATTAACATGCTTTTCAGATTTCTATTCTGCAGCTCCACACAACCTAACGTTGAGTTCTCCGGGCTTTAACTCGGAATCTTTAATGTGTTTGTTCGAATCTTTCCCTCCTATTGACCAAATCTGGTGTTAAGGTCAAAGGTCGGTCGATAATGCTGCTCACCTCGGACAGAACATCTGCGAGCCAGTTCCCAGAACACCAGGCCGAGCGAGTAGATATCAGCCCTTTTAAAGGACTCAAAGCTGCTCGTGTTTATAGAATCGTCCAGGAGTTCCGGAGCCATGTACCTGCAGCACAAACACACTCCCATTAGTGCGATGAAGCCGTCTCACCGCATTAACCTCTGCACACAGCGAGCAGAACGTCTCTATCTGGGACAATCAACACCACCGTTCTGTTTGTAGAGCAGTGCTTCTCGCCCCCCAGTGGGAAACCAGTAAACAGACCCGCAGAAGAGGGATAGGAATTTCGATTCTTTTAACTCTTTAACTGAAGCAGCAAAGTGGACGATTCTTTTCGAGTCATTCATTAATTTTTTACTGAATGCGGCGCTGTTCGTTTGAACAAGTTGCGAATGATTCCATAGCCTGCGCTGCTCAGCTCGGCTCGTGATAAACTAATTATTCACTGAGGAGACTCGATTCATCACGAGTAATATAAATAATTTGGTTTATTCAAACTAATCATTCAGGAAAGACACATCACTATTATAGATCCGTTTGTAAAAGGGAAGAGAAAAGGCAAAAGCGTTGGACAGACTCTGGCCATTTGTATCTTAAAAACGAAGTGTATCTTGCTCTCGGCTTCAGTGTTAATGTTGTTGATGAGGAGGAAAGACCAATGTGGGTCTGGGTTCAAGTTCAAGTTCAAGTTCTGAGCATTTGTAAGGCGCTTTTCACAGTTTCTCAAAGCGCACGAGTGAATATGTAAGAGAATTGTTGCTTTTTATTAATTTGATCGTCTGGTTATTGGTGTTTAAGTAAATGGCTGTGATTATCACTAAGACTATGACAAGACAATAACAAAGGACCACATGACACCCACAAAATGAAGAAGACACATTTCAAGTGATGTAGGGGATTTTTTTTACTGCAAGTTGTTAAAATAAAAAAAGCATTTGTTTATTAATATGTGAAGTAGTTAAATTACTGTGTGGAATTAGATTCTGTGGGGAATAGTTTTTTGTGTGGGTGTTGGGGGTGCGTGAGATTTGTCCAAGGTTTAAAAGGGGGCGTGGCCAAAAACATTAGAGAACCGCTGTTGTAGAGGAACAGAAAAGCCCGCAACAGATGGTCACGGGTTCAATCCCAGCGAGGAACTCGAGCGTGTCTGACCTCTTGGTGCCGACCCGGTGGTTCACAGGGATGTCGATGCTGTTGGTGCTGGAGTCGTGTTTAACAGCCAGACCCAGATCCGCGATCACAGCACTGCCGTTCTTCTTCACCAGGACGTTCTTGGACTTTATGTCTCTGTGAGCGATCGCAGGCTTCCCTGTTTCACAAAGTCACAATATACTAATGCAAATACAGTGATAGAGAAGAGAATGCACATTATTGTCATTGCATCACTAGGTTACAATGAAATTAAGAACACTACTCCATTTAGTGCAACACAAGGAAAAGAAAAACACACAAAATCAAAATATATATAAGAAAATGAACATAGAATAAGCTAAAATATAAATAGTATATCTAGAATAAAATATATAAAATAGAAAATAGAAAATGAGAGCAAAAAATAAACATCTTCGTGAATGTTTTCAATAAACACAGTAAAGTGATAGGAAAGCAAAGTGGTACCTCGACTTGTGAAATTTATCCGTGCTAATTTCGTTAGCTGTGCCGCATTTTACACGTAATTTTTCTAATCCGTGCCATGACTTTTTAATTCGGTAAAACAATTTTTACAAATGATAAACTATTGATAATAAATGTAATAAAAACTTGTTACAAAGCCATTGTTTCATTTGCCCATTGACCATTGTTATATTACTACAGTACAATAAATGTATAGAGTATAGTATATAATAAAACAGCGGACAATCTCGCATGAACCGTCATCTTTACATCATGCAAATCCGCGAGCGCGGACACGGAACTAACGATGTCAGAATGTTCCTGTCACAATTGTATGGCTGTGATAACCAGAGAGATGAAGTTGCCAATAAGAACGAGTTTAATAAACAAAAAGACTCAATCTTAAATACAAAACAAAACATGACATGATAACCAGAACTAAACCTTGAACTTGATTAACGTGTGTGACGACAAACATGGATGTGACTTCCATGACAAAGGACAATAAGACAGGTGACAACTTAAATACACTCAGAAAGCCTTCACACAGGTGGAAGCCATTCTAGGAGAATACAAACTTATTTTTATATTTTGGAAGCAATACATATAAAACTAACCAGAATTTTTGTTGTTTTCTTTTTGGTTTATTTGATGTACGTGAGGAATAAACAAAAAATAAACAGTTTTTTACACTTATGGACTCTTTCATTCATGCATGCTAGCGGTAAGAAAAAGACGTGCTCGTTTTGTGTAGCAAAAATGTTTCGCAATTCGGGAATTTGTGCGATGACGCATTTCGTTACTCTGGTTTTTATGTTATCTAGAACATTCGTATGTTGGGGTACCACTATACACTAATTGTATTTGTTGTACATATAAAAAATACTGTCATGCATTAGTTTGAGCCTTCAGGTTGAGCTCAGGATCTGACCATTAGCTTCGCAAATAGAACCACTGAGCAGAATCCCGACTTGAAGGCTATATTCGTTTTTGGGTTTATGCCTTATATATCACTTTATAAATGGCATGAAGCTTCTTAGAGCAAGTAGTGGGCAGAACTTGTTTTGCCTCTGGACCAGTGGCCTCTGGATGTCCAGACACTTGCTCACTGCTCCCCAGCATTAGTTTGGATGCATCCCTAGATATTCCCACACCTTCAGTCACACATGTCAGCCATTGGTTGGATTCAAATGATGATGCTTAGCTGTACCTTGAGTGCCAATGATCTCCATGTGCAGGTGGGCAACGCCGCTGGCAATAGACAAGGCCAAGAGCATCATGCCCTCCACCGACACCGTGAATCTGTTCAGGTAATCGAACAGAGAGCCGTGCTCGTGATACTCCGACACCAGCCACAGCTGAGTCCACGAGCCGTTATCTGCAGAGGACACAAAGACACCAACCAGAGATTTGTAACAGGATACAGAAATGGAGGAGTGATGTTATACTAAATTGCTGCAAAATGTACGTACACTATTGTACTCTCTTCAGGAACAGTGCTCACACAAGCTGCTTACTGACCAAATACCAAGTCAAATTACAGGCATGTTAAATAACGACCTGGCTTGTGTTATAAGATCATTACATTTAAGAACTGTAAAGTAAAGTGAATGGATTAGTCAAGAATTAAAGTTGTGTTCTGCATTCAACCATCCATTGAAGTTAGGCATACACACAATGACACACACACACACACCCACACGCACACACCCGGAGCAGAGGCAGCTTCAGGCCTGGTGTCGGGGGGCATGTGGAGTGTCTTACTGAAGGACACTCAGCTGCTGAACCCACCGGACTGGGATTCGAACCACCACAACAAAAACATTTTCATTTTTACATGCTTACAAAATGAAAATTGGTCAAATTTTACTTTAATTTAAATTTAAATCAGTTTGCCGATGGTGGCCAGCATCTGCTCTCTATGCAACGTTTCTCTCGGCCTCTAGAGGTCACTTTTTCTATTTATTTCTCTATTTAAATGGATCAGGTGTGACTTGGGATTGAAGTGTTGGGATTATGAAGTAAATCAAAATTGGTGCTAAGGAGTGTGTTTTCCCTTGCTCAGCACTTCGTTGTCTTCATTGGTGAAGACATTCGTTGTCTTCAAGTATTCAAGCTCCCTAGGGATTATTTGCTTCATTTGATTTTCTTCCGTCGCAAAGCTTTTTGTTTAGCTTTGTTTTCAAGTATTTTGTTAGTGCATCTACCTGGAAATGAAATAAACCTGATTTTTTTAGTATTTTTTTCATGAATCTTTTTTTCTATTTGGCGATTGATTAAAGAAGGCCTTTTTTTTGCTTGAAAACACCTCAGTTGGGTCAGACACAAATACACGTCCAAAACATGCACAAATCTTCACCTGCCAACCCAGCATCCGCGGTTCGAATCCCAATGCTGACAATGGAGAAATAAAAATCCTAGTTACTCGCGCTTGTTCCCTCAGAAATTTCAGCAGAGTGATGAGACGATCAAGCTTTTAATCCTGCTACGTTTGTGTCGCACAGTGAAATTTGATGGACCATGATGAAGATGAAGGTGCTGCGGGATTATCCTAATCTCACTGATGCTCTAACACTCCATCAGATGCGCGTCATACCTTTGTTATCAGCCGCGATGAAGCCCAAGATGTTCTCGTGTCGCAGCATGATGGTCTGATAAATCTCGGCCTCCCGAAACCAGGAGCGCTCGTCTCGGGAGGAGAAGATCTTCACGGCCACATCTTCTCCGCGCCATTTCCCTCTCCACACCTCCCCGAAGCGGCCTTTCCCGATGCTCTCCTGGAGCACGATGGTCCGAGCGATGGTTCTCTGGACCAGCAGGGGCAACCCTACCACCACATCACAGAAGATCTCACATCGCCTCTCACATTCAGTTTACAGAAGATTCTGACACACAAATGTCAGGTTTACCAATTGAATGAATATTTTAAAGAATGTGAACTGAATGTGTGTGTGTGTGTGTGTGTGTGTGTGTTAGATAGAACAAGAGAAAGAGAAGAGTGAGTGAATACATGAGAGTGAGGAGAGAGTGAGTGAGTGAGTGTGTGTGGGTGTGAGTGAGTGAGAAAAAAAACAAAAGTGAAACGAACGTGTGTGTGTGTGTGTGTGTGAGAGAATGAGTGAGTGATTGTATGTGGTGTGGGTGTGTGAGTGTGTGGTGGTGTGTGTGCGGTGTAGGTGAGTGTGTGTGTGTGTGTGTGTGTGTGTGAGTGTTGTATGGTGTGTGTGTGTGTGTGTGGGTGTGTGTTGTGTGTGTGTGGGTGTGAGTGTAGGTGTGGTGTGGTTGTGTGTTTGTGTGGGTGGGTGGTGGTGTGTGGTGTGTGTGTGTCCGTGCAGTGTGGTGTTTGTGTGTGTGTGAGTGTGTGTGTGTGTGTGAGAGAGAGAGAGACCTGATCCTGAGCCAGACGTGCTCATGTCGTAGATCAGCTCCTGCAGACATTTGTCGGCTGAGACGAGGTTGTGTTCGTCCAGCTCTTCCTCTGGATCTGCTCGGTGTGTTTTGATGTGGGAACAGCGCAGATGCTGCAGCACACACACACCCACAACCAGGAACACACACACCACACACGAGGGCACCAGCACCAGCGCAGCCACATCCAGCTGAGACCACCCGGAGGCCGCCGCCACTGCACACACATTAACACACACACATGAGGAAGTGCATAAACACACACACACACACTTTTTGTGCGCTTTAAAATTGTTAAAAGACAAATTGTTTAGAGAGGTAAAAATGTGAAAAGCGCCTTACAAATGCTCTGAACTTGAACTTGAAACCATAAGTACACACACACACAATCTCACAAGCAGAAAGATACACCAAAGAACAAACTCACGCACAAATATAGACACACACACGTTTACACACTCACCATTTGTTACACAAACACACATATAGACACACACACATTTAGGCAGACACAAATACCCTCACGTACAAGAGCACACACACATACATAAACGCAGTCAAACACCTGTTCACAAATACCACACACACTCGAGTACACAAATGCAAAGACACACACACAATCTCACAAGCAGATAGATACATACAAGTACAAACTCACGCACACATACAGACATACACACACACACACACCTATACACACTCGTCATTTTTTCCACAAACACACACATATAGGCACACACACATTCAGACAGACACAAATACCCACACGTACAAGTGCACACAAACAAACACACACACACACACACACACACACACATAAACGCACAAATACATAAATGCACACAAAAGTGCAGTCAAACACCTGTTCACAAATACCACACACACTCCAGTACACAAACACAAAGACACACACACAATCTCACAAGCAGATAGATCACCATTGTTTAAACACACAAACACACTATTAGTATACACACAAACGCACATTTGGGCAGACACAAATACCCACACATACAGCATCACACAAACAAAGACACACATACATACACACACACACACATACAGAAACACACACACACACACACACACACAAACAAATGCAAACAAACAATACATAAAAACAAGAACGTTAATTCAGAGAGCTCTAGAAATAACAAACACAAACACACTAGAAGAACTTTCTAATGTGCTTTCAAAAGATCTGACAGAACAAACACGTAAATGTAAACCAATCCGACATTTTCTGAGATGAACCTCAGCAGAAGATTATCATCAGGCGTGACCTTTCACTGCCATCCTGAAGGCCAAGAGTGAGGGAGAAGGTTCAGAAGAAGCTGGTCTCCAAAGACCAGAGGGAGAAGATTCCTGTGTTTCGAATAAAATGTTTTGAAACCCATCTTCCCTTTCCACCGGCTTCTCTGCTGCAAGAGAAGGTCCACGTGGGACTGGAGAAGGTCGTGTCCCAGTCCTGTAGAAACCAGTGAGGCCAGAGGTTTCCGCACAGACTTCTGAGAAGACAAGTTCTCCAGAGCCCATGGCCAGGAAAACATCTCACAACAACTTCTTATTTATTTAGTGGCCGTTTTATTCCCTGTAGCTGGAAGAATTGAGTAGCGTAGTGACATCTTGATTTTTAGAAGAACATTCCGAGTATTCTGACACCATCAAAGGAACGTTCATGTCGCACCACAGCAATAGATTAACCTTTCATGCTTTCTCTGAGAAACATTGCGGGTCATGTGACTCTGAAGAAAACCTGTAATTACCCAAAATAAATTCCATGAATAAATTTGAGATTGATGATAGCAACTCACTTGTGGAGGAGTCAGTGAATTTGTGAACACAATCAAAAATAGTCATAGATTCATATATAATTATATATGGTTGGCGATATATTATATATATCATTTTTAATAGATAGATTTTTTTTTCCAAGACATACCGGAAATAAATGTAATGTATGACAAATGTGTGTGTGTGTGTTTGGGGACATAAAAAATGTATGTGCATAGTTAGTTAACATAATTTCATAAAGAAAAATGGGCATTATAAAACGTGGTAACAAAAAAAATGACATAAAATGAAATATTGTTTCTAAGTATATCATTTTTTTTATAAATAATATTTAAAATTGTTACGATCCGGGAGGGATGAAGGTGACGAGATGAAGAGCCAGGGATCGAAGTGACATCAAACGGACATTTAATGACGAAAACAGGACGATAAACTTACAGAAGACAGCAGAACAGACAAAGTGCAACGTTAATGACTGACGACGGATGACGGCACAGGTGAAGACTTAAATAACAAGACAGATGATGAACAGGTGAAACTGATAATAGATGAGGATGAAACACCAGACGAACAAAAACACCAGATTGCAACAAAAATATTATATGAATGAAAGATGCATATTTTAAAATACACACAGATTTAATGTACAAAAATAAAGTACATTAAAATATTGTTGACAATTTTTTGAAACACACAAACACACACACACACACACACACACACACACACAAACACATGAATATTCTATTTTTACATTACCGAAAACGTTAGTATTATTTATTATTATAATAATTACTTTATTACTATGAAATATATTTAATTACAACATCTAGATATAGCTTGTAGTACACATAATAAATAAAACTGAGAGGTCAAAAGATACAAGGTAACATTAAAAATAAATATTTCACACCGCTTATGTATATATATCATAGCCATTTACTTACACTAACAACCAGACAATCAAATGAATAAAAGCAACAATTCTCTTACATATTTCACACGTGCCCTTTGAGACAGTTAAAACTGTGAAAAGCGCCTTACAAATGCTCAGAATTTGAACTTGAACACATTTTAACCTAAGCCTCTCATAGAATAAAGTCCCCATAGCTTGGAAATGTACTTCCCTTGTGTAAACCTGTGGATGTTAATAATTATAAGCCAATCTCCAAACGATGAGTCCTAGCAAAAATACAACAAAAGATAGTCAGTGACTAACTAAAGGTATTTTTAAAAACAAATTCTATACTATTCGACTTTCAATCTGGTTTCAGAAAAAGGGACAGCACTGTATCTGCCACTTTAAAAGTTTAAACAAAGTTATTCAGGCGCTGGATGGTAAAACATTCTGCACTGCCTTTTTTATCGATCTCTCTAAGGCGTTTGACACAGTAGATCACACTCATCTGATCAAAACTCTATCACATATGGGTTTGACAGACCAAGCTACTTCCTGGTTCAAAGACTACCTGTCAAATAGAACTCAGGTTGTACAACTGGCTGGCTCTACTTCTGTTTTTTTTAAATATGTCCAAAGAAGTTCTGCATGACTTAGTCCTAGGACTCATCTTATTCTACATCTGCATTAATAATCTGTGTGACAATCTATCAAATGCCCAATACCATTTTTATGGCGATGAGTTCTGAGCATTTTGTAAGGCGCTTTCACAGTTTTTTTTTATTTATTTCACATGTGCGCTTTGAGACAGTTAAAAAAAAACTGTGAAAGCGCCTTACAAATGCTCAGATGACACAGTAATCTATTGCTGGTCTTCCTCTCTTGCTCAGACACTGGTTTATTTACAATCTGTTGTTAATATTGTCCAGTTCCGCCTTCAGGAATGGTTTTTTTCTCACTCGTGCAAAGTTCCTGAAAACCTGACATTGTTAAAACTGTCCAAGGCAATACGACAGAGATCGTTCACAGTTACAACATAAACAGTAAATATTTAGGATTTTTATTTTACTGTGAACTTTCTTTTAAAGCACATATTGACAACCTGGTTGTGAAGTTGAAATATTAAATAAATAAAGTTTCTATTATCACAACAAATCCTGCTTCTCCCTCAAAGCACGTAACTATCTTGTGTCAGCAACTTTTTTACCTACAGTATGACAGATTATGGAGATGTTTTGTACATGAATGCATCAGAAAAAGATCTGAAATCATTCAACACAGTATATCATAGTTCATTGAGGTTTGTCACGGGATGCAGTCGTTTAACACAACACTGTGAACTTTGTGCCAAAGCTGAATGACCGTCTTTATACATGAGAAGGTATACACACTGCATGTAAATTGTATGAAGTTTCGTGACCTACTGTACTGTGTAAATGTCTTTTATTGTAAGTATTTACAACTGTGCAAAAGTGTGTGCAACCGTGCACATTTTAAAATGTCTGCTGCTGCCTTCTTGGCCAGGTGACACTTGATCTCAATGGGTTTTTACCTGGTTAAATAAAGGTTAAACAAAAATAAAAAATCCTGATAGAACAAACCTACACAGCGGGAATCAAGGGAAGCACGTTTTCTGGAAAACCTACAGCCGGTACAGCAAGAGGAACGAGCAAAACAAGGATTCGAACCTTTTCTTATCTACTTTTTCCATCAATTTATTTGGAGACTCATGCTTTATTTTGATATATTTTAGTAGGGCTGTCAAAATTAGTGCGTTAATGTATGCAATACATTTTCAAGCGCTTAATTAAGTTATTTATTTCACTTCCGGTGTGGCGACGTGCAGTGAATAAGAGCAAGGAAGGACTTTTAGACGGAAAGTTTCACTTCAAAATTTTGCAAGACGGATCTGTAGATAGAACTAATGTATTATGTGTAAAGCATTTTGCAAAGCTGGAATCATGGCGGATTTCACTAATAAAGAAGGCAAAATGCAATCATTCTCAAACGCATGTGCTATCGTATTTTGAGAATGAAAATGAGAGAACAGAGAAGAAGTGAAGAGAAACAGAGGAGAAGTGAAGCACAAAGTGAATACACGCGATTAATTTGGTTGGTGAAGTGCAATAAATAGTTTTAAAAAATAATGGTTTGACAGAGTAAATAGTGATGTGGCAGTCGTGGTCCATGGACACAAATTGGACCATCCCGACACCACGGCCTAGGCCTGCCAACTGCTCCAGGTTTGTGTGTGTCACTTCACTAGGTGTGTGTAACTTGGATGGTAAAATAGAGAGCACAACACAGTGGCCATATTGACAAACTCACTCATTTTACTCTGTGTTCTAAACATTCATCACGTCTTGAACAACATCATTCTGGATGACATCATCCATGGCAACGTTGTTCGGTACATTTACACTGCAGAGTTATTAATTTATGACCAAAGCTCCTTCTAATTGATTACTGAACTACCTCAGTCACTCTCAGAGAAACAGTGGCATGTTTACTTTACTTTTACAGACGCTTTTATCAAAAGGAAAGTATTGTGGCCTGGGATTCAAACCCAAGGTCCTGAGATTAATTTTATGAAAGCACACACACACACACACACACACACACACACACACACACACACACATTAAAAGCTGCAGCACAGTAACTTCATATTTGACATTTGCATTCTTCTTCTTCTTCTATGGTTTTTAACGGCGGTTTGCGTTTGCATTGTTTGATGCTTGTTAATGTGTAAATTGACAAAAAGCTGCACTTGAATGGTATTTGATCATATTTGAAATTGGTGATTATATGCACCCCTCACCCCCACGTTTTTGAGTCTAAAAAGTGAAAAAGGGTTGCTTATATTCGCGTGAATACAGTATAGTACAATTTATTTTATATGGTTCACATGGCCAAACTGACAAGTTCACTCCCCCACAGGCCACCACACAGTAGCTCCTCCCATTGACACTGATTGGCCGGTTCACACACACATTTGAATTTTGGCACAACGTAATTGAAGTTAGCACGTCCATTTAATTTTAAATCAATTCATCAATTTTCTAGCGCTTTCACCATCTCTGGGTCATGGGGAGCTGGAGACAATGTCAGCAACTCTGAGTTGGTAGCCAACCAATCGCAGAGTGGGACACAGATTCACTCACTCACACCTATGGTCTATTTTCCAGCCGTAGACCCGGAGGAACTGCTGCAGATCCTTCACGCGCCATCATCACGTTTCACAAGCCTCGACCTGCGGCCCGGTGAACTCCAGCACAACCGGCTGTTGAAACGGACTTGCACAACAATAGTGAGGAAGGAGACACATCGGCCGTGACTGGAAACTACAGCAACGTTTGACTGGGTCACCAACAAGTCCACACACAACCACAGAACATAGCGGGTCATGTGACTCTGAAGAAAACACGATGATTTATGTTTGTGAACTTTTGTGCACAGTTAGTTATCATAATGTGATCAATTGTAATGGGCATTTTAAAACGTAGTAACAAAAATATTACATAGAATGAAATATTTTTTTAAATATATATTATATAAAGTTTGTGTAATGAAAAATGAATATATTAAAGTACACGCAGATTTTAAAATATTGTTGACAGATTTTTGAAACAGACACACACATAAATATTTTTTTATTATAATAATTACTTTATTAATATAAAAAAATGATTTTTTCAACATATAGACATAGCTTATGTATAAATTATAAATATGTAATTATGAATAAAATGAACAGGTCAAAAGGTAACAATAAACTTAATACATTCCACAAAAATCAACAAAACTATAAAATAAATATAGATCAAAATAAAATATAAATAAAACAAATAATTAAAAATAAAACAAAACTATAAAACTGTCCTCTACGTTAACGTTTGTCACTCATAATTGAATGAATCAGTTCCTTAAATGTCGTTTGTTTGGGTCCAGTCAGTCGTGACACGTTTAGACGATTAAATATTAGGAATCTAAATCTGAATATCAGCCCCAGAAGGAAAACAACAACAACAACAGGCTTTGGCGCTCAGAACAGCGGCGGCGCGGCTTTACCTGCTCGCGGATTATTACACTGCGAGAAACAGGGGATATTAATAGTGGTTGGTGTTATGTCACAGCGTCGGAGGAAGAGGATCAGCGCTGGTCTGGTGGGTGGAGGGTTGCACACAGAGGGAAACCCTGAATTAGAAGCGTCAATGATGGCGGTGTCTGAACCACAGCCCGGTGGTCAGCGGCGGACCACCACACTAGTTACTCGACCAGTTCAGTCTAAGAGCAGAAAGACTAAGAGCACCACTAGGAGCAGACAGGGCAGCGTCTCAACAGAACTAGCGGTTCATCTAATTTCTCCTCACTTATTTCATTTCAGGGTCATGGGGAGCTCGCATCAATTGAGAAACAAAAATGGCGTGGCTAAGAGCTAGCATGCTAATCTCATCAACTGCTTTTAAATTTAGATACTTTACCAGGGTTTCTGGACGTGCGTTAGAATGGTTTAAGTCACACCTGTCAGATCGTTTCCATTTTGTACATGTAAGTGGAGGCTCGTCACCGAGACAGGGTCAAATACGGAGTCCTGCAAGGCTCAGTTCTCTGACCAATTCTATTTTCTTTATATATGCTTCCCTTAGGAGATTGTTTCACTTTAAAACCATGTCAACAACGTCTGTAGAACAGCATTTTTCCACCTCAAGGATTAATGCAAAGCTGCATCATATGTTCCCAGGGTCAGATGCAGAAAGACTCATTCATTCGTTTATGACCTCAAGGTTAGATTACTGTAATCTGGGAGGTTCTCCTGTCCGACCAATAGATAAACTTCAGAACGAGACCAGAACGAAAAAAGTATGACCATATTACTCCAGTGTTAATGTTGCTTCACTGGTTACCCGTAAAATGTAGAATTCTTTTTAAAATTATCTTAACAACTTAGAAAGCATTAAACGGTCTAGCTCCTCTGTATCTCAGTGAGTTCATCACGTATTACGAGCCAAAGAGACCGCTGCACTCTCAAAACTCAGGCCATCTCATAATACCAAAAATCTCTAAATCATTCACATGGGGGAAATTATCTAGCACCAAAATATTGGAACACTCTGCCTAACACGATCCATAAACCAGAATCCTGCTGCCGGATGAGACGACGCCACATCCCAGCCGGAGGAGGCAAAACTGTAATTTTCAAACGACAACTGTATATGAAACATTGGAATAAATGTGATTGCATTGCATTGTTTCGTTTTACTCATTAGCATTTACTCATGACTACAAAGGGATAGATATGCCGACGGTGAGGGTGTTTGGATTCTGAATGTGTTTTAGCGTAAGTGAGTAAGTGAGACTTACTCAAAACTCAAAACCAGGTGTAAAGAGTACCTTACCTTGAATAAAGAACCATACTTGAATAAAAGTACTAACACCTTACTGTAAAATTACTCCATTACAAGTTACACGTCACCAATTCCAAAAACACTTAAAAGTCGTAAAGTATCCAAAAGTATACAAAAGCTCAATTTCAGTCAAACTGAAATGCTCAGTTAAACTGCAGATGGCGATATCACCTCATCTGTCCGAGAAATTAACCGCGGTAGAAAAAGATGCCGACTTGTTGCCACAATCGCAATGTAAAGAGAAACGGTAAGTGTCCATTCAAATGTAGTAAAGAAGGGGTGGGCAAACTTTTTTATTCGCGGGCCACATTGGGATCTAACAATTGACAATGTGGCCGGACCGGGCTTCCTGGTCAAGCAGCTGTCAATCACATTCTCACTAGCCAATCAGAGTTCAAGTTTATTTATATAGCGCTTTTCTTAGTTCCAGACAAACGCAAAGATGCTATGCGGAATTAAAATTTAGTCATTAAAGAACAAAAATAGTCTTTAAGGAAGAAAAATGTGCGTGTGTTCCAAAACTAGGAAAAAGTCAAAAAAAAGAAAAATGGGCTATAACCAGAAGAGCAATCTAGATCGCAATGGTGGCTAGGAAAACAAAACCTCTCTGGCGGGGTGAGAGGAAAAGAGTAAGGGCCGAGAGTAAGGGCCGCCCCATTTCCGTTTGTTTCTTAGAAATTTACATTTCATATTTTTGGCATCTGATTCTATAGACTGTAAAACTAAATGTAAAAAAAAAAATAGTAGTACAATTCTTTTACATACATTTTGTGTTTATGGTTCTGCTTTTTAAAATGTGTTATATAAAACTGAAAAATATTTATAAAAAATTAACTGGAAAAAACTATATCTGACTTTCAATACATTTTTACAAGTTCTTTAACCTGTACGGGCCTTAAACCCGCCCCTGTTTTGGCCCACTCCTGTAGTAGAGAAAAGAGTACAGATACTCTGAAAAAATCCTTAAGTAACGTAACAAAGTCCATTTGTTCATGTATTTTACACCTCTGCCTAAAGCAAAAAAATTCTAAAATGAAACAAAAAAAAATGGTGAGTTGCAAACAAAAAATAAAAACAATAATGTAAAGCACTTTCTCTGTTTTTTTTTTTTTTTATCAATTTACTTTTGACATTTCTGGCACTAACTCCATAAAATACAGTTAAATAATCTATCAAGTGTGTGAATAACAAAGTAACGCTGCGGCCACATGTGACTTCAGGGGCAGGTAAACCTTCACTGCGCTAGATAGTTAAACTTGTATATGATGTAAAAATGTATAGCGTGAAAAATGTATAGCATCAGTGCGTTGGTCTTGAACTAAGAAAAGCGCTATATAAATAAACTTGAACTTGAACTTCAGTTGCTACAATTATAGACAAAATTCTGACAGTAGCCAGCGACTAATGAACAGCAGCAGTTATCGTTCCTATGGTTACTGAAATTTCCATCGCTATAGGCAGCCGTAGAAAAAAAGGGGATGATTCGAAAAGTCAATTAGGACAACATCTCAAGAAGAGGAAAGTTAAACGAGTTAATGGAGTTTTTAAAACAAAGTGTTAAGGACAAGGACCAGGATGTGGAGAAGAAAAAGAGCACGATGTGATAAGTTTTGATAAGCCCAACGATTCTGGTCTCTGCTGACCTTTGACCTTTACACATCCCACTACAGCCGATTCTGCACCTGCCGTGTGAGATCCTTCATTAGAAATCAATACATCCATTTTTTACCGCTCACTTCATCTCTGGCTTTCGGGTGCTGGAGACAATCTCACAAACTCTGGGCTTGAGACGGGACACACACTCTGGATTGGAGGCCACACACATTCATTCATTCACTCTTTCACTCACACTTAACTTCTAGAGCTCTGAAATTATATTCTCTTAAAATTTGCTTTGCTAGTTGAGCCTTTAGGAGCACAATTAGTGTAAAAATGAAGCATCATTTTTTTTTACATGATTTAGTGTTGGAGATAATACATTTGTAAAATGTACTAAATATTTACTTTCTTCATCAATCTTTTGTGTCCTAACAAAAGGGACACGTCTTATCTAAACTATGCACTGATAATTCACCATAAATAATACATTTAAATAGTTCTTTTGCAAGACTTGCAGCCCACAGAACTTCTGTCCTATTCTCCGCCATTTCCACTATAACTGCAAAATGCGCTCCAAGGATTGGACACCACTAGAGGTCGAACGGTTTTAGCACGTCATGGGTTAACACAGCAGGTGGGGAAATTCCGTGACGGTCAGTACACAGACGAGGCCATCAGGACTCGGGAGGATAAGGCCTATTTTCTAACCGGACACCCGGAGAAAACCCAGGCAAGCACAGGAAGTACATGCAAACTTCGTACAGAAAGAACTGGACCTCAGCTCCAACTCAAAACATGAGTTTGGAACGTATGTGTGGGCGGTAAATCGGTATTATTGTCAAAACCGGTATTGAGTTATATTGAGTTATTCAGGAGAGAAAGATATAAAGAAAGTGTGACAACCTAAACTCCCTGCCTCTCTATCTGTCTCTCTATCTCTCTCTCTCCCTCTCTTTTTGTCTCTCTACCACTCTCTCTCTTCGTCTCTCTCTCTCTCTCTCTCTCTCTCTCTCTCTCATTTTTTGAATACTTTTAAAAGACATACTGCATTAAAAACGGCAGATTCTTATCCAGGTTACCCCCTACATCTAATATCTTTAAATAAAGGTACAATATAGATTTTGTGTACAAATCATGTAATCAAGGTCTACTATCGAATAATATAGAATATACTATAGTATAGAACAGGGGTCGGGAACCTTTTTGGCTGAGAGAGCCATAAACACGGCATATTGGTAAAAATGAAGTCCAAAAGAGCCATACCTGTTTAAAAAAAAGTAAATCTATGCAGATTTGTAAAACCAATATGAAATGCAGAACAACAAGTCTTTCAACTCGTTTTGATAACGCTGTAATTATATGTCAAATGTCTTCATACTCGTGTGGCTCGTTTTCAACTTTTAACTCTGACAAAACAAAAACGTGCGGTCAAGACCAGAAACACGGTGCACATCCAGAGGTGTTTCAACACTTTCAGGACCCCCAGGTCAAATAAACCTAGACATATACAAATACATTTCCAATAGATCAAACACAAATAAAATACATTTTAAATCGGGAGGGCATCCATTTAATTGTGAATTTATTTTACAACTTTTTACTTATTTTAGCCCATGTTAAGCAATGCCCATTAAAGCAATGTCATCCCCTGCAAACACGCGGCTTTGAAAACTGAAAAAGAAACACGTCTAGCGAACACGTGAAGCCCAGTGTTTGTGCAGCTACACACAGTTACCGCGCGTGCACGCGACTAGTCTGGAACGCAACGGTTTCCGCTATTAGGTTGCGAACTACTGAATATTGAAAAGAGGGCAGGGAAAACGTCCTGATGTCACGACAACGTTACGCATTATCCAATAGAAAACATGGTGTTGTCCGGAGGAAAGCTGTGATTGGCTAATGGAAATACCGGAGAACGTTTGAAATGTTTTACGTTATTGTGTATTTTTAAAGCTTTGTCTAAGAGCCATATGCAGCCACCAGAAGAGCCATATATGACTCGCGAGTCATAGGTTCCCGACCCCTGGTATAGAATATACAATATAATGTCCCCCATATATAGTGATATAATACCGATACCGTCTGGACACTAGAAAATATCGAGACATGAATTTTCACTCATATGGTCCACTCTTACTGGAACAAAAACTTAATGCTGTGAGGCAACAGCGCTACCCACTGCTAGAAATCGTTAAAATGAACAAAGAAAACCCCGCCGTACCTTTGTCGAGGTGCAGCGTCTGGTTGTTGCAGAAGTCGGTGAAGCAGCAGTTGCGTTTGGAGACGTTCCTGGAGCCGTAGCAGAAGACCTGACCCTTCAGCTCCGACGGAGACAAGCAGGACTTCACTGCCTCCTCCTTCCCGTCAATCAGCATCACGGAGTTCCAGCAGGCGCCGTCCGCCTCCGTCTCACACGTGTGGTTCACGCACAGGTGACACACACACTTTAAGGCTGAGAGGGAAAAAGATCACACCTTCATCACACTGGGCACATGCACAGATGAAACCACCTCAGGTCATCGGAAAAGAGCATTGAACAGAAAGAACAGAGATGGATAGACAACATCAGCAGACATGTTTGAGGAACTTCCTAAAGTCCCTCAGCATCTCAAAACGCTCTCTGTCCATGTGTTCCTCAGAACTCTTCGCTTTATCTCTTATTGCTCGACATTTAAGTCAATTTGTGATGGGGCGGATATCTGGATAGAAAGATGATCGATGATGAGAAGGTTGGCGTGTGGGTGGATAAATGGATGGTTGGACAGAAGGGTGAATGGAGTGATGGATAGAGATGTTAGACACGCTAAAGGTGGAACAATTTGTGGATCGACAGACAGACAGACAGACAAACAGACAGAGACAGATAGATACAGATAGATAGATAGATGGATGGATGGATGGATGGATGGATGGATGGATGGATGGATGGATGGAGGGACGGACAGACAGACAGACAGAGGGATGGATGGATGGATGGACAGACGGATGGGCGGATGGATGGATGGATGGTGGAAGTTACATGTCCAAAAGTTAGATATAAATATCAGTAGACACATTAATGGATGGATGGATGGATGGATGGATGGCGTGAGTGGAGGCTGGATGAATAGACAGATGATAGATGAGTAGGCGAGTGGATGTGTGTAGACACTGATTGGTTGGACTGACTGGCTTTGCTTGAGTGCTATTGGTTGTTGACAGGAAGTTCAGCAGCACCGTCTCTCAGCGTTAAGTTCAGTGGGTTTAAAGTGATCGTGTTTGTCTTCATATTCTGTCTGGCTGTTTCCTAACAACAAAAGTCCTGAAATAGAGCCGAGGAATCCGGGAATAATCCCGTTAACCTATATGTTGGGGTCTGTGGCGGGTTTGCGGTTATGTAAGCGGTTCTTACTCTCAGACTGCAGAGGAAAAGCTCTAATGCTGCTTAGTGTAATCTGAGTGTCTGTAACACACCTGCACCACGCTACACACACACACTCACACACACACACACACACACACAAAACAAGAGCCTTGAGCTTTAGTTTAATGCACAGAATGGTTGAGAGGTTTGACTTTCTTAATCAAAGTATTAGTCATTTCTCTCTCTCCCTCTCTCTCTTCATTAGTTCCCTCATTCAATCTCTCTCTCTCTCTCTCTCTCTCTCTCTCTCTCTCTCTCTCTCTCTCTCACTCTTACTCTCTCTTAGTCTTACTGTTTAACTCTCTATTCTACCAGTTTAACTTTCTCTGCCCTAGTCTCAACTCAACTCAACTTTATTTATCAAGCACCTTAATTTCAACATCAGAGTTGGCCAAAGTGCTGTACACACAACAGTCAAACTTATAACAACAATAAGATAAAAAAGAGATATAAAACAAAGGTAAGACAGTAAAAGTCAACAACTTTGGTTAAAACGCCAAAGAGAAAAAGTGTGTTTTTAAACAAGAATTAAAAACCGGAACAGAGTCTTCCTGCCTAATGTTTGCCGGCAACTTGTTCCACAATTTTGGGCCAACAACAGAGAAAGCTCGGTCCCCTCTGAGTTTCCTCCTAGTCTCCGGGATGACTAGAAGTCGGTTGTCTGCTGACCTAAGACAGCGTGATGGGATGTGATGCTGGAGTAGGTCAGACAAATATTTCGGCGCAAGACCATTCAGACACTTAAAAACAAATCTTTTAGTTTTCATTTCTATCTATTTCCTCGTCTCTCTCTCTCTCTCTCTCTCTCTCTCTCTTTGTATCTCTGGCTGTCTCTCTCTCTGCCTCTGTTTCATTCCTCTCAAATTATATTTGTTTATTTATTTCTTTATTTATTTCTATCTATCTATATGTCTTTCTAACTGTATGTCTGTCTATCTATCTACCTTTTTCTGTCTCTCCTTCTTTTCTATATCTCTTTCTCTTTCTATCACCCTCTCTATCTTTCTGACTGTCGGTCTTCTTCACTCACTCTCTCACACATCTCTTTCAATGGCCATGTCTCTCTTTCTTTCTCAATATCAGACAATATCCATCTCTCCAATTTCTAGTTTTCTCTCTTTATCTACCCCTCTCTCTCTCCTCTCTCTCTCTCTCTCTCTTTCTCTCCCTCTCACTCTCTCTCTCTCACTCTCTCTCTGTGTATCTGCTTTTGCTCCTTCTCTTTCCCTTTCTATCTGTCATTCTGTTTTTCTACAGTTCAGATGTGCTGTAGAAACAAGCTCGTAAATTTTATGGTGTAATGTGAAGTATGCAGCTTCGGCGAGAGGGTTAGTTGTTCCCATCAACAGAAAAATTCATTAACCTTTCATTCACTCATTCACTCACTCACTCACACACACACACACACACACAAACACATGCAAGATTGTGCAATTAAAGTAAACACAGATTTTGTGATCTTCATGTCTCATTTCTTCCAAATGAATAAAACAATTAACTGATATGATCACAATTTAAAGATGGATAAAATATGAGCAACAGAGAGAGAGAGAGAGAGAGAGAGAGAGAGAGAGAGAGAGAGAGACGGGGAGGTCAAACAGACTGAATTGTAGATTTATTCAACCTGGATTTTCTGAAAGAGACTTGCACTATAATTAGTATTTCTACTTTTTCTTCTTCCAAGCAAAACAAATGATTCATTTGGCGAAACATGTTCATTCTTGGCATCTAATCAGAAAGTTTGGCCCACAGTGTGAAATTAACTTGCTGACCCTGGGAATGAAAACAGCTCTCATCTCGAAACAAAAGGGGCCAAATGTGTGGCTTTAAATGGTTTAAAAACTTTTATCGAACGTGTGGCTTATGCGTTCTGGCTTAAAAAGTGTAAAAAGCAGGATGTGTCGCAGCCTCCTCCGCGCGGAGCATCTCTCCGTCTAGTCTGAACATCTGGAGCTCCAGACGCCGCCGCCGCTTCTTACGTAACGCTTCTGCGACAACTACCGGGACCAACCACGAGGAAGGAGGCGGCGGGAAAGTGCACAGCTGTATAAGCGCATTTCAGGTCTGTAAGTAGATTACGCAACACGCCGCGGCGCGCGCGCGTGTGTGTGTGTGTGTGCGCGCGCGCGCGCGAGTACCTGCGGTGAGCTGCAGGCAGGTGAAGAGTAGAAGCGCCGAGCACCTGAGCCGAGACATCACCCACGTCACTCTCTCCGCGGCCGCGCGTCCTCCTCCACCAGCCGGTACATCGCTTCTGCCGCGCCGACACTGCCGCACCTCGCGTCAGTCACTTCTGATAAACACCACCGCTACTCAACACACACACACTCACTCACTCACACACACACACAGCCCCGCCCCGCCCACACCAGC
>CM051497.1:24323903-24356530 GCA_028031935.1 Paedocypris micromegethes | reverse complement strand
ACGAAAAAATCATGTTTGTTCAACATGAGATTTTTTAACATATTAGCCTCAAGCATATCTTTTATATTAAAATAAAAAAAAATCATGTTTATTTAACCCAATATTTTTTAACATAATAGCATTAAACGTGTCTTTTATATTTACATAAAAATGTCATGTAAGTGTAGTTCATAAAAACAGTACAATTATCAAATATTTTTTATTTGAAGCTAACTTAACTTTAATATGTGGAACCGATTTCCATAATAATTTCATGTAAATCCAACAGACTTTTTTTTTCAGTGTATATTTTTGACTTCATTTAATGGGAATGTGGCAAATACAAATTATATTTTGAACTTGATTTGAACTTGAATTCTGGGACTAAAACTGGGACTGGAGCCTCCAACCACTGCAGCTTTTTCTTTTAAGCAAAAAAAACATTGGGACGTAGTAGCAGCACAAGCAGACACATTCAATTACTCAAAACAATGTGAACAAAACAAAATGTGATTTAAAAAAAGTATGTTTTAAAATAAGGGAATTATTTTATTTCAAGTGTTTAAGGAAACACTGTGTTGCACAACTGAGATCTTGCAAACAGACAGGACACTTTGACAAGCTGCCATAGAAACAGAGCAGGTACTGAAGGAGAAACATTTAACCAGATCAATATTCCGGGTATTGGTGTACACAAAGACACTTAGATCAAAACCGATCAAAACAGTATGTGTGTGTGTGTGTGTGTGTGTGTGTGTGTGTGTGTGTGTGTGTGTGAAAGAGAGAGAGAGAACTAGAAAGACAAATGAGAGAGACGCACAGACACAAACGACAACATTAATGAGAGAGTGAGTTTGGGAGAGTGATGAAGAGAAAGAGAGAAGGAATGCAGAAGAGAGAGAGCGAGGAAGAGAGAGAGATGTATAGAGACAGACAGACACACACACAAACAAAAGACAGAGCGATCGAAGTTAAAGGGACAGAAAGAATAGGAGGCAGAGAAAGTGCATGAAACAGAAAATGTCAGAAAGAGACAGCACAAAATAGTGAAAGAGAAAAATGAAAGATGAAAAAAAGACAAGCATCTGTGAAAGAAGTTGTTTGTGAGGGAGAGAAAGAGACGAAGAGAAAGATAGAGAGATGCATACATACACACAGAGAGAGAGAGAGAGACACACACACACGAAAGCATTTAAGAGAGAGTGACTTTGCGAGGGAGAGAGAGGAGAAAGATAGAGCGGGGGGTATGGAAGAGCGACCTTAAAAATCCACAAGGTGTTCACAAACACACACACACAATATAAAGTAAGGAGATCAGTGATGTGAAAACTGTGTCAGTGTGTGTCTTTCTCTGTGTGAAAGAGAGAGAAAAGGGTACTGAAAAAACAAGAGACAAAGTAAATAATTGTGAGAGAAAAATGCTGAAAGAGTGAGCAAGAGAATGAAAAAACTGAAACATTTGTGAGCGAGTTTGTGAGAGGTTGGAAGAGAAAAATAGAGAGACAGAAAGAGAAAGATGGATAATGAGAAAGAGGCATAGAGAGAGGCTTGTTTGTTTTTAAAGCACTCAATGGCCAAGCTCCTCTCGATTTGTCAGAACTTTTATCTCCACAAACCTCAGCAAGAACTCTTCGTTCTAGCGACCAGAGGTTTCTCAAAACCCCTAGGACTCGACTTAAAAATCATGGTGATCGCTCCTTCACTGTCGTCGGTCCAAAACTGTGGAATACTCTCCCCCCTCACATGAAGTTTGCCCCCTCCATCTCCATCATCAAATCCAGACTCAAAACCCATCTGTTCTCCCTGGACTACGATGTGCCATTATAAGTACAGGTCCTCACTACCTGCTACGTTTTTTTTTATTTTTCTTTTATCTGCCTACCTCCTTGCTTATTATATTGCCTAATTGTTGTTTTACTTACTACTTATCTTTTAATTGCTTTATTTTTACCTATTACCTCTCCTCCTTCTGCCTTCATGTGAAGCACTTTGGTCCACCGTGGTGGTTTTTAAATGTGCTATAGAAATAAATTTTGATTTGACAAAGAAACAGACACAGAGAAAGAAGAGAGAGAGAAAGAGACTGAAGGATAGAGAGAGAGAAAGAGACAGAGAAAAAGAGAGAAAGAGAATCTCTAGGTAAATCAATCTCCAGAGTAAATCAAGGTTGTTTATGACGCACCACAGTCACAGATGAATCTCCGGGAAACAAACATTCTTCACGTTGTGTCTGTTTAATGAATAAAGCTTTTTAACATTTTGTCTTGATGTGCACAAACAACTAGACAAGCAGCATGTTCTTAATCTTAAAATTATTTATTTCTTAAAAACACGGTAATAAAATAACAGCCTGTGTTTGCTCCTCAAATGTGGGATCTTGCCGGTTTATTAAAAACATTTTCCTCTTCTGGAAAACTCACGTAACAGAATAAAACGTAAAAAAAAGCAAACGGGAATGTTGATGTGCGAGCACTTCCTGTCCACCAATCGTCCGACGCTCGTGCAGTTATACAATTATTAGAATGCACAAAACAATAATATTAAAGTAGCTTCTGCCTTTACGTGCCAAAATAAACATCCTATGAGTTAAAAGATAGAAATCTGATCTCAGACCGTCTGTAGTCCTTTATATTCCAACTACACCATTTTTGGATGCCAAAATGTGTCTCGTTCCAAATAAATACGATATGCCTCTATAAGAGCACACAGGCCAGAGACGCTTCCCCGTCGGGTCTTCAGACGTCCACCTTGATCTTGTCCAGGGAATGGTGGATTTTTGTCAGTGTCTTTTTGATGCGCAGGGCAGTGAGTCTGGCTGACGGGTTCTGATACCAGCACTCCTTCATGAGCTTCACGATTGAGGTCAACGTCTGAAGCAGAACAGCGAGAGACAGTTATGTACGATCGCTTAAACCGTTTGCATGGAAAGTAGAAAGCATCGTAGAGTTCACTGCACTGCTAAGACCCTCTCCATCAAGATCCTTTTCATCAGCTGTTAGTGTTTGTCTTTGTTTTATATAGAATTTTTCGATACGGTACAGCAAGTGTGTCAAAACCAAGTCCAGTTACGTTGTATTCATGTTAAAATTCCAGCGAAAGGATAAAATAAACAGTCAGTGGAAAATGTTTCTTGTGTTCTTGTATCTTGTGTTATATTTTTCTGGTTATGTGCAATATCTTCACGCTACTATTTATTGATAGTCACTTTTACTTATTTGTATTATACAGAGATTTTTTATGCAGATGTACATTTCTATTTGTTGCTTCTTTTATTATTATTTTATTTCTCTTATGTGTAATTTTTGTTCGGTTGAGCAACTGTAACCGAAAAAGCAATTTCCCCCTGGGGATGAATAAAGTTTTTTGAATCGTGAATATTCAAACCGTTTCGTGTCTTCTATATTTTGGACCATATTTTAATATATTGTAGTCATTATTTTGTTATTAAGTGTGTATATTTTACCATTTTCTCATCTTTCGTTTTGAACCAAATAAAGTAACAATACTAATTTCATTGTAGCCCTGTGATACAATGACAATAAAGGTCTTCTATGTTATATTTAACAATTTGAATACTATTTTTGAATACTATGCATAGCAATACAATTGATTGGGGTATGTATGTCATATGGGTTTAGTGACAGTAGGAAGATGAAGACGTCGATTGAAGAGCCATGTATAAGACCTTTGGAATTGAACTACTCGGAAATCAGAAATAAACTACTTTTTCAGTCTTTCGTTTGCGGTTTTGTTCAATCGTTTCTCAACAACTATCATTCAAGAGCGAAATGGTGGCGGCAGACTTGCTCTGTGTTCGTTCGTTCACTGCTTTTTCAGTAGGTTGTATTATTACACAACAAATATTAAACGTTACAGTTTAAGCCAATCACATGCGCTTCTACACTAAAGTTGCAACAACCAATAAGAACACATTTCCGGCATTGTGCTTGTAGCATCATTTCACAGGTAAACGCTTTATTGTCCGACTTGAAAGTGAAGCGCTGCTCACCGCATCTGAGAACCATCGGTTTGGGATGGTTGGTCTCTGCTGGTCCGTGCAAACGACCTTCTTCATGTCCTCGAAGCTGGGGTCGCTGGGAACCACGTCGTGAAACGGGGGCTTATAGTCTTCTACGATGCCTGCAGGTCAAAGGAGGGAATCAGTCGACTGGCAAGTCTCACCTCTGACAGACGTCTAGTCACACAATTACACGCCGTCACAAAGCTGCAATTATAGCGATACACGCAATATTCTGCTTTCAGCCAGCAGGACGACTAAATATAGAGGCCTGAGACCAGTCCGACATTACTGTAATGACCCTTTCAATCTAATGGCGCCTCACACACTAGCCCACACACTAGCCCACACCGATAACACACATTCACACTTGAGCATGAAGCAATTCCTGACCAGGCCAAAACTTTTTTGATTTAGATTTTTATGACCTAAACAATTTGTGAATAGACATGTGTGTGTAAATTCCATTTAAGAGCTTATGAGATGAATGAAAATGGTTGGTTGATTGAAGGGTGGGTGGATGGTTGTGTTGATATATGGCTCGGATGGATAGATGGGTGGATAATACGAGATCTTTAAAGCAAATAAGTCTCAATTAGACACAAAACCCTGGTCGAATAAATGCTGCACACACTAAAAAAAATTTGTCTTTAATTACTACTTACTAGAAATTGTCCACTATTAGTAGTCCAGTAACAGTGTATTTAAATATGTTTTAATCGATGTAGCAGAACTACTTTGCTGAAAGAGTGGATGGAGGGTTATATTGGGGGGCGGGGGGTAAAACGGAATTGTTAAAAACGCGGACATTGGAGTAGACGGTTTAGAAGCTTGGTGGATGGATGAAAGAAAAGTTAAACTTGTAAACAGATTAAAAGCACCATAAATACATTTTTACGCAGTGCATGTATTACATTATTGCATTTTTAATCATTTTGTGCTAAAGAAAACCCCAATATTCTTAGAATCCTATATTACTTTTTGTATCACTGATGATACAGTTTGTTTATCGTCAGTTTAAAGGGTCTTGAATAAAAAAAATGTTTTCAAAAACTTAATGAAAACAAGCTTGTACTTGTAATATCAAAATTGGATCACCAGGTGGCAGCAATTAGTTGCCACATGGTGTTTCCATTGCAGTAACCACTAGGGGAGCTGTTTCCAATTTTTTATTTATTTTTTTTTTTTTCCTAAAAAAAAAATAGTTCTGGCCTAGAGGGGAGAACAATAAAATGTACTCAAATGTCTATGAGAAGGGTTGCCTGGTGGGTTTCTTGATTGTGGCGCGGTAAATTTTCGTGTTTGAAATTGTAACCTCTTCCTCTTAAGCACCTTGTGTCTCTGGAGCTACGTCTAAAAAATTATAAAAAATACATTTTTTGCTTTCTTATTTTGAAGAGATTTTTAAGGAATTTCAAATCGGGGGAAAAACGGTTTTAAGCTTTCCTTCTGGTACCCCACATTAAAGGGTTAAAACTCAAATATTCCTACTATCAATCAATCAATCAACCTTATTTATAAAGCACTTTAAAACAACGCACTAAACTAGCCGGTCGTTGATCCTGGAGTATGAGGAGTATGTTTGTTAAATGGATGGAGTAACGTATAGATGAGTGGAGTAGATGGCTGGGATTGGGTTTATGTAAGAACGGTTCAAAAGCCAGGCATATACATGATTTAATGGCGAAAAGTGGATGGATGTTTGATTGCTATTTTTTTCCCTTTAGGAACACACGAATACTTAGAAAGGATGAACGTTGGGTAGACGTATAATAACGGCTCAATCAATGGCTCAGGCTAGTCTTCAGCTCTTTTGTGTTAGTTGTATAATCGTCTGGCAGACCATTTCAGGGTCACAGGGGCTTCAGAAGTAAAGCTTCTCCAGACGTACCGTTGCTGACGGTTCGTCTAGCAATTTCCCACAGCACCAGACCGAAGGCCCAGATGTCCACGCGCTTGAACGACTCGAAGCAGTCCATCTGAATGGAGTCGTCCAGAACCTCTGGAGCCATGTAGCGCTTTGTCCCAACTTTAGGATTGTTCCCCACGTCCAGCTCATTTGTGTCCTGAAAGTGCATCACCGCAAGTCCTGGAAGAAAAACAAGTGATGGTCAAAATCCACATACTATAAAACACCAGTTTTGGCTTTTATGGCTCAATGTGACTCGCTTGACCCAACTGATTGGTTGCAAACCTAATGTCATCAAACTGCCCTATAACCCCATGCCGATTAACTTTATTCCCCTTTTTTGTAGCGAGTGATCTTAGAGCGCAAAGAAATTGAATCATTTAGTTTGGACAATTATGACCGGATACATAACTAGAACACATAAAACCGTACACTAAAATCCCACGACTCCCACTAAAGTAAGCGTATTTTATACTGAAATTCTGTGCTCAAGATGAATTCATCCAGCAGATTAGGAATGCTCTTGAATTGGCTTTGAGGACGAGCAAGACAGTTTTGGTCCAGTGGTGGGGAATTTGGACTCGTTGAGACTCGTTACGGCGATCAACATTTAACCCTCCTATTATGTTCGGGTCAATGAACCCGTTTACAAAGTTCAAAAATATATAAAAAAAATAATTTAAAGTATTTTTTCACTTTGAAAAAAGTGAAATCTTATTGAAACAATGAGACTTAATACCGCTGTCTCAGACGCACACATCCTCACATACACACACACACACACACACACACATAGTTTTGGAGGATTTTTTGGTTTCTGACACTTATATGCATAATAAAAGGCCCCCAGGTCAAATTGACTTACAAATATTATTGATGCTCCCCTGAAACGAACATAATAGGAGGGTTAAAGTACAACGAAGTACGCAAACATTTGCAAAAAAACAGCTCAGACATCATCTTCCCTTCTCAAAATCAATTTTAAAATAAATAAATAAATAAATAAAATAATAATAATAATAAATCAGCATAATCTTTTGAAACCAGCCCATCAGACCCTACTTGCTTTAATTCCAAATAAAAATGACAAAAACAAAATATCCGACATTGGGGGAAAATAATATAATATTTTTTCCGGCGGGCCGGATTAAAAGGTTTAACATGGCCCCTGGGCCATAGATTGCCCATGCCTGATCTAAACACACACCCAGACAAAATCAACAAGGAAACAGAGAGCCGAGGATGCAGGAGTAAAGCTTGTTGTTGTTGAAGACAAGAAGAGGAGTGTGTTTTTAAGCCATCAGTAGAACATGTTCTTCGCCTAATGAGAGTCGTGTGGTTTGAAGAGGCCTGTGTGGCAGCGTCCATCAGCTCACGGCTCGCTAATGCGCTTTTCATCAGGCTTTCAGCGGAAAACAATCCCAGTTTCGGTTAATAAAAGCTCACGGTTGCAGAAAACGGCCCGGCAGCTTCAAGTGGAACTTAATGACGTTCCTCGCTCTCCATCAGCAAACCGGCAGCCTCCACTTTGTGCTTGTTTGTGTGAAAGCACCAGTCCGACAGGTACATTTAGCGCGTAGATGCACAATACGACATTTTATAGATTAAAGAAAGAGATTCTAAAAGTGGTGAGATCCATTCTACTGAACGATGCCACCATCAGAACGGAGTAACAACATTGTGACAACAAAATAAAGACGTGATTTGTTTTGTACCCGGTAAACATTCAATAATGATGTAAAGAATGTTATCAATTTATTACATAATGATATTTTTGACTCTAAATGCTAAATATATATTGGGTTAAAGTACCCAAAGTTTCTTTATTCTTAATAAAACATTTTGAAAAGTTCTCCTGTTGTAAAAGCTCACTTTTTCAAGATTTTGAAAATAAATTTATTTCTCTGGCAATTCACAAAGAAATATTGAAGATAATATTTTGAAGAAAAGTAAATAATAAATCAGAGTTGTTTTATTTAGTAGAGATTTGTTCATCTTTCATGTAAATGGAAAATGTTAAAACTTATTTATTCTGTTCCCAAATGTGCAAGTTGTCTATTTTTACTTTATTTGATTGGAACAAAGTGATTGTTGAATTTGGGCACAATTTAGGCTTTAATTTCAATTGTTGATGTTCAATAAATAATCAGATAGAAATCCTGTGTGTGTTCCCTTCAATTATTTGAAAACTTGATTTCTAAAGAAAATAAATTAAAAAAAGAACAAGCCCCTGTGCTTGTAGACGTGCTAACTTTTTTGCAATAAAATTGTGAGTGACTCAATTTTTTTAGGATGGACATTTTATTTTACACATTAATATTTACAGTAAATCTTACTGAATTCATTTGCACAGTTTTTTCGTTAAGGACATTTAAGGCCATTACATTTTTTTTTTGATATTTTTATGTTTTATTTGATTTGGCCTAAATGTATTTCAGTGGTTATGAAATACTAGGTGGTTATGTACAAGATAAGCTTTAGTTTTTATTTAAGTCACTTGCTTGTTGGCTGAATGTAAATGCACTTTACACGGTGGGTTATCTTTAATCAGTTTGGGTGTATGCGTTTCTGCCCCAATGTTTCATATAGCCTAGGACTAAGACCAAATAGCATATATTTATTTTAATTGTTTGGACAAAAAAAAAACGTTACATTAATCAAAAAATTGATCAATAGATTAGTCAATTAATCAAAGAAAAAAAGAATCGATAAACTAATCCATAAGAAAACAATCGGCAGCTGCAGCTGCAGCTTAATTTCAATGAAATCATGTTTAATAATATAAATAAGTGTACCTTGAGTGAGTTTTCTACGAAACCTAAGATTTCTCGCGCATCCCCGTATGAGCTCTTACCGAGGTCAGCGATGCAGCAATGGCCGTTCTTGTTCACCAGGATGTTCTTGCTCTTCAGGTCTCGGTGGGCGATGGCGGGTTTGCCCTGAGTGCCGAAGATCTCCACGTGCAGATGTGCCAGGCCGCTGGCGATGGAGAGCGCCACCCGCAGGCAGGCGGAGGCATCCAGCATGCTGATCTGCAGGTAATCGTACAGCGAGCCCATCTCGTGGTAGTGCGTGATCAACCACAGCTGAGTGCTGGAGTTACGGGACGTCATGTCGGACGCGATGAAGCCTGAGGGACGAGCGCCGGTCAGTGTCAGGGTTGGTGCGTGTGGCGAGAGGCTTTACCCAGGATGTTGTCGTGACGCAGCAGCACCGTGTTGTAGATTTCCGTCTCTCTGAACCAGGATTTCTCATCTCGAGAGGAGAAGATCTTGACCGCCACGCTCTCGCCCTGCCACTGACCCCTCCACACCTCTCCATACCGGCCTTTACCTGAGAACACACACACACACACACACACACACACACAAGGTTAGGCCCTGCAATCACACTCTCTAACACTGGGGGGCCCATTACGTCGTTCGCTAAGGGATTGTGGGTAAGAATAAGAAGAATAATTTTGAAAACATGGTTTTTTTTTTCGTTTCTAAGCTGTATAACTTTCCACAAGTATAAGCCACAAATGATAAACAAGGAAATATAATCAAGTCTAATTTTAAAAAGGTGTCTGACATTTTAAAACCAAAAATATTTTTTAAATCATATATTCAAATATTATAAAGTAGTTAATCACTTTATATTCATCTGTTTGTATAACAGTTTCTTTTTATTATTTTGAATGCATGTTTAAATACAGACAAATAGTAATATATGTTAAAATACTAAATTAAAAACTAAAGTCTGAAAAATGTCCCCCCACGCAAAATATTCCACCCATTTCTTACAGGTAAAAAGCAACCGGTGTTTGGTTTCACTCACACACACAGACACACAGACACACACATACCCACACACTCGCTGAGCGTGATCTGTCTGGCCACTGTCCTCTGGACCAGGAACGGAAGTCCAGAGCCACTTCCAGACGTGCAGGAGTGATCCAGAAGATCCTGAGAGATAGAGAGAGAGATAGAGAGAGCAAGAGAGAGAGAGAGAGAGAGAGAGAGAGAGAGAGAGAACACCACATCACATGCAGCAGCAGAGGGCGCCAGAGAATAGTCTGGGTGCAGATCGACTAGTATTTTTCAGGCATTGCTGGTTTGTAGTCTTTCTTTTCCCCCTCTCTTATTTTGTCACAATGGCTTCCTATTGTTTTCTAAAAAAAAATTTAGAAAGAGAAATGGGGGTCAGAGATTGAGAAGGAGGGGGTGGACAGTCAGAGAGAGAGAGAGAGAGAGAGAGAGAAAGAGGAGAGAAAAAGAAAGAGAGAGAGAGACAGTGAGAGAGAGAGAGTGAGTGAGAGAGAGAGAGAGACAGACATCTGGACATCGAGTATTTGCTGTGGTTGCCAGGAGTTGCTGGAAAAAGTCAAAAATATTTCCAACCACAAACTCAAGAAGCGTCTCAACAAACACACATCACAATGTCCAGCTTCACAAAAACCACAGAAGTTTCCAGCAAGAATAAACTGAAACATGTCACAGGACGTGAGCGTCTACAGCACTGTAGAATTAACCCAGTGATGCCCAACTTCTCATAAAGGGCAAAATTGAAGTGAGAGAGAGAGAGTGTGAGAGAGAAAGAGTAATTGAGAGAGAGAGAGAGAGAGAGAGAGAGAGAGAGAGAGAGAGAGAGAGAGAGAGAGAGAGAGAGAGAGAGAGAGAGAGAGAAAGAGAGACATGGAGAGAGCATGAGAGAAAGAGGAAGTGAGAAAGAGAGACAGAGGGAGATGAACAGACAAAGTGACAGACTGAAAGAGTGAGAGAAAGAGAGAGATATGAAGAGACAGAGTGACAGAGAGAGAGCAAAAATGATTGAGAAAGAGACATGAAGAGAGAGCATGAGAAAAAGAGGAAGTGAGACAGAGAGATGAAGAGACAGAGTGACGGAGAGAAAGAGCAAGAATGATTGAGAGAGGAAGAGAGAGACTGAAATGGAAACTGGTAAGGAGAACAAGAGACAGAAAGAGACAGACAGTGAGAGAGTGAAAGTTGTGAGAGTGTGTGTGTGTGTGTGTGTGTGTGTGTGGTGTGTGTTGTGTGTGCGTGCGTGCGTGACAGAGAAAGAGAGAGAGCAAGAGTGATTGATAGAGAGAGATAGAGAGAGAGGAAGAGACAGAGTGTCAGAGAGAGAGAGAGAGAGAGAGAGAGAGAGAGAGAGAGAAAGGAGAGAGATGAAGAGACAGAGTGACAGAGAGGGATATGAAGAGACAGAGTGACAGAGAGAGAGAGCGAGAGAGAGAGAGAGAGAGAAAGAGAGAGAGAAAGAGAGAGACTGAAATGGAAACTGATAAGGAGAACAAGAGACAGAATGAGACAGACAGTGAGAGAGTGAAAGTTGTGAGCGTGTGTGTGAGACAGAGAAAGAGAGAGAGCAAGAGTGATTGATAGAGATAGAGAAAGAGAGAGAGAGAGAGAGAGAGAGAGGAAGAGACAGAGTGTCAGACAAACAGAGCGAGAGACCGAGAGAAATGAAGAGACAGAGTGACAGAGAGAGGAAGAGAGAGAATGAAATGGAAACTGATAAGAAGAACGAGAGACAGGAGATAGACAGTGAGAGAGTGAAAGTTGTGAGTGTGTGAGACAGAGAAAGAGAGAGAGCAAGACTGATTGATAGAGAGAGAGAGTTAGTGAGTGTGAATGAGACAGAGAGAGAAAGAGTGAGTGTGTGTGTGTGTGTGTGTTCCTCACCGCGAGCGTGCTTTCGCCCACATTAGCGGCGATCAGGCCGTCGATGGTTCCGTACTCGGCGTCACGCGGCGTCAGACGCTCCAGCTGCCGCTGATGAAGGCGACGGAAGATCAGCACGGCGGCGGCGGACAGCAGCATCAGCACCACCACCGGAGCCACCATCACCACAGCCAGAGACCACACGCTGTAGCTCCACCCCTCCACCACTACAACACACACACACACACTGATGTTAGGTGTGAGTGTGTGTGTGTGCTCAGGAATGCATTTATGTGTGTGTGTACGCTTGCTTGCTTGTGTGTGTCCGTGTGAGCGTTTGTGTGTGCACATCTGTATGCTCTATAGGCCATGTGTGTTTGTCTGTGTGTGTGTGTGTGTGTGTGTGTGTGCACATAAGTGTGTGCCGCAGGTGTGTGCGTGTAAGAGTGAGTGTGTGGGCATAAGTGCGTGCCACAGGTGTGTGCGCTTGGGCAAATTAGTGAGTGAGTGTGTCTGTGCGTGCAAATGAGTGAGTGTGGGAGACTGTGTGCGCTCCAATGAGTGAGTGTGCGTGAGTGAGTGTGCGCACAAAAGTGTGCCACAGGTGTGTGCGCACGAAAACGAGTGAGTGTGCGTGTGTGGTCCCACCTCGCACAGGAAGTGCCACGCTGAGGTTCATGTTGCACAGGTGGTTCTGACAGCACTCCACGATCTGGTCCGGGGAGGGCGGAGTCTTGCAGGTCATCTTGCCCTGCTCGTACTTGGTGAAGCAGCCCTTCTGCGCCACCAGCAGCCCGTCGCTCAGCGCCAGCGAGGAGAAGCACTGCTGCCCCCTGCAGCGGCCCCCCGTCACACACGACAGACCCTCGCACACACACTCGTGCTCCAGCGGCGCCACCTTCAGCTCCTCGTCTGAAACAACACATCTCATCAGGACATCCGCCCATCTCAGAGGCGCCGTGTTTATCATCAATTACATTAGCTAAATTGTGCAGAAATAACACTGTTAATTGTGCAAAAATAGAACAAATATAATCAGTTTTTTGTATAATAATAATAATAATAATGAGTAGTAAAGTGGAGGATGACAGTGTACGCTCGCTGAACTCGTCCCACACCTCCCGGTCACGGAAGCTGCCAATCACATTTTCACCAACCAATCAGAGCAAAGCGGAAAAGCAGACTGAGATCAAACAAAGACTGCAAGCGAAAAAAAAAAAAACAAAAAAAAAAACGTACATGTGAAGCTTTTTCGTTTGCGTCTTAGAAATGTACGCTTGACAATTTTGGCACTAATCTGATTTCCATAAAAACTCTTAAATTTGCAACTTGCTCACAAACTTAATGAAACTTGTTATTCACCTTGACATTTTAGTTGCCATGGTTACATACACTTCCCTCTGTCAATTTATTCACTAGCCAGCAATTATCAATACATTCACATCAATTTAAAATATCAATAGAAGTAGAGATGAGATAAAAATACAGCACATAGAATAGTTTAAAATAAATGTTACGTTTATGCGTATTACGACAAAATGGTACAAATAAATAACACATTAATAAGCTAATAACCAAATAATCAAACAATAACCAAACAGAAGACCAAAGCTTAACCGAACAGCTTCGCTTTCAGGCATGAAAGATTGAGCGAAAGATTTGAATCGCAATCTCGATTCAACCACCCCTCGCGATCAAAATCTACTACATATATACACACAACTCAGTCCAACTCGTCAGATCTCTGGCTGATCTCCAGCTTTCTATAGGATCAAAATTTGTCAAAGTGCCAAAGAGTGTTTAGCTCGAGTAACCGGGTTTGCGTGTGTGCGCTCATAGCTCATGTTGAGCATGTTTTGTGCCCGTGTGTATAGCAGCGTCCTCACGAATCTTCACGCTTTTGTGCAAATCTCTTCTGCTCGAGTACAAATGTATCCCTTTCTCTGACTAGTCGAAGCCATCACAAAGCCGTCCCCTATGTTGCCTTCCCCGCCCACCACAACAACTCCTAAAACTAAAATCGGTTGAAGGATTTTGCCGACATAAAAGGGTTATAAAAGATTATAAAAGATTTTCTTATTATTACTTTCACATTACATAAAATTATTAATAATTAGTGTTATTCTACTGCTGATGTTCAGGGTTAAATCTGATGTTGAATCTAAAATTCCAGAACTGTGCAAGAATTGTGATCTTTATTCCAAGCAAAACAATTGACAAAACTCTTGTTTTATCCAGCTCAACTCCAGAGTCACGGCGCTCCCTCATGGCGTTGGCGTTCCCTCACCTCGGGTGGGCGGCTGCAGTGTGACGTTGGCGTTGCACATGTGACCGGCGCAGCAGCGGACCAGTGGGTCTGGAGAGTCTGGAGCATCACAGGCGCTCTGGTTCAGGCAGCCCCTCTGATGGAGAACGACCCCCTCGCTCACACTCCGTGACGTGAAGCATCGCTCGCCCCAACACGACGCCCCGCCCACGCAGCCCTCGCTCTCGCACACACACTGCTGCACTGGGGAATCTGAGGAGTCACATGACCATCAATCACAACACTTAACGATGTAGTAAATAGAGCTGCAAGGAGAGCGAAACATCACGGTACAATACTGCCACCTAGTGGATAATAGACATCATTATTGCGAGCGGTTGGCGAAAGTGAAGCCTTATCAGAAGTTTGTCAGAAAATGTTAATTGTACGGAACACAAATGTATTATAAACATGAGAGCTGCGTTTTACGTCTGGTGCTTCAAATGATCTCTTCAAAAGACTCTTTATTCGGAGCAGAAAAAACAAACAGGAACCGTGCAGGAAAAAATATTTCCGGGGTTTACTCAAAATGCAGTGATGAAAAAGAGAGGGGAAAAAAAGTCAGAATTCCAAGTTACAATGTAAGAATGTTATGAAGTTCAAGTTTTTTTATATGGAGCTTTTCTCAGTCCCAGACCCACGCAAAGTCACAATTCTGAGAAGTAAAAATTCTGAGAAGTAAAAAAGTATTACCTCTTAGCTAATATACAAAATGTATATTTGCTACCTATAAAAACTAGTTTTGACTACTCTAGATTATTTTAAATGAAATCCACGATTACAGTGAGATTGTAAAAGGTCAATCTTTGACAGACTCTGGTCATTGGTCACATTAAAAATAAAATTAAATAAATCCCACCTTCTAGAGAGAAAGCAGGAAACATCTGTCCCAGCACCAGCAGAATCAGCAGACACCTCGACATCATAGTCCTGCAGACAAAAACCATCGCCATTCATCATCATCACTGTTAGCTACACAAGACGATGAGTTGGAGTTTCAAGTCAGACTCAAGCGCATTTACTAAGTTATAAGATCGGAGTGATTTTGATGTCAGTGAGTTTTGACCTAAACACAAACTTGTGTAATCTGTGGGATGAAATAATCTAGATGTCAGATAGGTAAATGATGCATTGAGAAGTAGATGAAGTAGATGAGTATCTCTTTGATATCAGATGAAATTGTGTCTGGACAGATAGATGCAGGGCGAGTAGATATATTAGGGAATAATTGGTAGATGAATGAGATGACTAGATTAGGTTAGGTCGTTCAATGGATGAATTGGTGAATGAATAAATGCATTTGATTTGATAAGATGGATCAAAGAGTAGATGATCGCACAAGTAAATCCGTGAATCCACAAAGAATCCGTGAATGGAACGGTAGATGAATGATTTAATTTACTAATCCCTAATAGAGAGGTAGATAAATTAATGAAGGGAAAGATTGATAAATGGATGAGTAAAGACATTTGCAATTGAATAGATAGATGACTGCATGGGTAGACGGAATTCATGATAGAAAATTAGAAGAATTGATAAGTTGATGATGAATGTCTGAATAGTAAGGTAGATGAAATGATGAGTAGACTAATCTGTGAATACTGCATTTACGCGAAAATAAGGAGCCCCCTGATTTTTGAGGCACAAAATAAATGTCTGTATATATTTAGGCGCAAGTTTTTGAGGCGCTAAAATTGATTAAAAAAAAAAACGGGTGCTTGTATTTGCGTAAATATGGTAAATTAATTGAAATGTAACTGGATGAATGGGAGTAGATTAGGTAGTGACTGGATGTGTATGTAGAATATAGTACGAGAAAAAGAAATTCATGAGTGGAAAAGCAGATGGATGGATGAGTAGATTGGTTTTTGAATGGGCGAGTAGGTGGGTGCAGAGACCAGACTAGGGTGGAGATATCTTCTCCACTCATCTGAAGAGCTTGTTGTGGGAAACAGTTGTAGCTTGTGTTGTGCAAATCAGCCAGTAAGAGCCGAGAATCCTGCACATGACAAAACCATGTCACGCCCACACGGACTCCTTCCCCCGTCCACGACTAGAAGGCAAGTGTGTGCGTTTCTTAATGTCCACTAGGGTATCGAAAATCCCAAAATTCACCCAGCGTTCGTGAAATCCTTGAAAAGGCTTGCATATAAATTTCATTTCAAGCAAATTAAAATGCTTTATTTTTAAATGAAGTGCTTGAAAACTTAAATATTGGTGCTTTCAAAGTTAAAGTGTTACTTACTAACTTACAGGAACAGCTTTAAGACCAAATGTGTAAAGTCTTTAGTAAACCAATCAGAACCAAAAGCTTCTTTTAACTCACCAATCAACTGTCTCGTTTGTTGCACTGTCTGCGATTATTAACATGCAATGCAATTAATTTTAAATGTTAATTTGTGTTAAAAAGTGCGACTCGACATTGGAGGGTTAAAAAAACTACGAAAATATAGTGCAAAGCACAAAATTTAACAAAAAGTCTACTAAATTATATTACAGTATTTAGACAAGTGTTTGTTTAGTGCTGAGGTTACATTAATTTACATTTTACACAATATCCAATTTTACAAGCTGTCATTTAAGTGCGATTTTTCACGGTTTAATTTGGTTAGAGAAGTGTGTTTAGTTAGTTTTAAATAATTAATCGTTTCACAGCCCTACTAATTATACTTATTTCACAACAAACAAGATGTATGTTCCAATTTTGCTTTGCGGGAAATATATGAAAGTAACAGGAAAATACGTTTGTCTGCATTAGCAAAATATTTTTCAAGTATTGTGAAGAAAAATGTTTTGATTCGCACATCTTGCTGAGATAACGTCAACCAAAGTCATTTTGTTGTTGAAAAATGCACAAAGGTATTTTTGTTTACATTTGAGTATTACTGAAAATATATAAAAAGTAAAATAAGCTGACTTTCTGTCTATACTTGTTTTAAGTAGAAATGTTATAGAAAATTATTTAGGAACGTGTTTTCTATTATTGGGAAATAACGTTTTTGTCTGTTTGCTTATTTTCAGTGTCTTGGGGGCAGGGCTTGTTTTAAATTGACAGTGACACTTATCCAATTGCCATTACAAAGCACAACTTTGATTTTGTTCGTTTTCACATATCTCTTTAAATGGGATTAAAATGGTAACGTTTTATTTTGATTGTGTTATATTGTATCACAACTTGTGTATCTACAGTATTTTTACATGTACTTAGGAATTCAAAGTGCTTTACACTGACAGAAGGCACGAACAATTGAAGCACACACACACACACGCGCGCGCGCGCGCGTTAAAACGAGATTCAAAACAAGAAAGAATCCATCTGATGAAGCAATAAACTTACAATATTTCTTCTGGAAACTATTTCTAGAACACTCTCTCTCACTGTCTCTTTTAGTCTACTCCTTTCTTCTCTCACATTCTCACTTTCTTCTCTCTATTTCTTTCTACTCTAACACACACACACACTCTCTCTGTCTCTCTCTCTCTCTCTCTCTCTCTCTCTCTCTCTCTCTCGGCAGCAGATGTATGTGACAGGTAAATAACACTGGGTTTGTGTGAACACACTTCACCTCCGTCTGTTAACTCGCTCGCTCCTAATCACCAGATCTAATGAGAAGAGTAGCATGGATCAGGGCGAGTGTGTCCATCCTGCTGCTGTAATTATGAGGTGTGAAGGGAGTGAAAGGGTGAGATCAGGGTGGCGTGAAGCCGTCGACACTCTCACACTGCCGCTTACTACAATACACACACACACACACACACACACTTCCTTCTCCGCTGGCCGCCGGGCGTCTGAGCGGCTTTTCTACGTCACTTTGCGAACCCCCCTGTCAATAACCTGGTCTGTGATTGGTTTTATCAAAAAAACAATTATCCCAAATTTGGCCGAAAGCTCTATCGATGTAGCTCTATTGATATTGTAACGTTTACAAATTGACAAGACATTTTGTTACGCGTGTGTGTAAACATTCTTTACAATGTTTACATTTCACAAGTTACAAAAAAAAACCCGACTCTAGATCTAGATTCTAGTCTAGATGATTCAGTAAGTTATAAATAAACTCATACATTGTTACACTCAAAAGTGCATTAATGATTATTCTGAACTGTTTCAATGTAGAAAATCACTAATTTTAAAAAGGTAATGATCAGTTTTGAAGATTCCTGTATTGTAATGTAAAGGCTGAGGTTAAATGATTAGCGTGCTAATCCAACTGCTTCTGGTTGATAAAAAAAAAAAACTACACTTCTAAATTACTATAACACGAAAAGTAATACAAATACTAAAAATAGTTTATTTACAATATATATAATTATATATAATATTTTGAACATTATAACACACAACACACACACACACATTATATATTTCACTTAACATCTTACTTTGAGGTAAAATTGTTCCTTAATAAAATGTCAAATTTTGTCAAATAACTCATTATCATAAACACACACACAACTAAAATCTTTTATTAAATGGTTTCCTTTGTTAAATCACAAATGCTTCAGAATAACAGACAAAAAGCATAATTCACAAAACAAATCAGACAAAGGAACAATAACCATCCAGTATTTTAATACGAGGATTCGAAAAATCACAGTTAACTGCTTTTAATCAAAAATCATAAAAACACATACAAAATCAAAACGTACTAACTTACAGCGACAGCTTTTGGACTAAATGTGTGAAGTCTTTAGTGAACCAATCAGAACCAAAAGCTTCTTTTAACTCGCCAATCAACTGTCTCGTCTGTTGCACTGTCTGTGATTATGAGAGAATAAATTATCAAAGCACAGTTAATCTAATCAAAATTAAATTAAACTAATTTATTGTTGTAAACTTCACCATGAGATTACGATCTTCACCCAATAAAACAGATTCATATGAGCCCCAAAACATCAATTCCATCACTAAAACCACTGAAAAACAAAACGTTGCAAACAGCACAAAATGTGCACACACACACACCCTGGACGGCCCAATGACTCACACCACAACCTAGTTATTATTCTCCACTAGAGCTTGACTGCAAACTTCATGTTCCTAAACTATGTGCTAAGAGTCTCGTGGATATTTACAGCATATGTATATATAAATACACACACATGTTCAATTAGTTATATTTAAATATGTGATAGTTGTATTTTTTGTATACTTCATTATATCATTCTTTTTTTTCCACATGGAAGCAGAATTATGGAGTCAATTATGGTTCTTGTTTATCGATGCAATTTCAACTATTGAATGTCTCTTTATGCTTTTTCTGTTTTCGTTTGCTCGTTTACTTTGCAGTTGCGTACTTCTATAATTTGTCTTTCATCAATTACAGCCATCCAATATTTTATAAACCATTTATACAGAGTTATACTTTTGATTATGATTTGGTTAAAAAATGTTGCTTAAATCTATGTCTCAATTGCTGAACATTTTAAACAACTATTATTTTCTCTGAAAATTGTTTTAATTAGTTTACTCGTTTTAGTTTAATATTAAATAAACTAGTTTATTTTAGATTTTTCTATGCAATCAGACATTGTCACACTCTCTCTTACTCTCTCTCTCACACACACACACACACAAAATCATAAATCAAAAAATAATGTTTCAACACAGAAAGCAAAATCCATCTTATTTAGATCAATATACGTAATACGCGTGTAGCTTTAATGCTCATACTCATCTCCAGCTAACATACAGAACAACTTCAACTGGTCCAACTACAACCACAGTGGTTGAGTCAACTTGCAAAAACACAAGTCACTCACATCGAATAACAATGTGAACTTAAAAACCTTAAAAAACGAAGGCTGGTCCGCTGGGCTTCATACACGTCAACAACAGCAGATAACGAACTTAAACGTCCGAAACGTGCAAAATGTGAGTTTGTAGATTGTAAACCGAAGCAAAGTGGAGTGAATTCGGATTCGGTGTGTACCTGCGGAGAAGACGAAGCTGGAGTTGTGCGTGATCCGGTCTGAATGGCTGTGTGAAGTGTCTGGGTGTGTAATGGCTTGTGTCTCGCGGCTCAGCGAGGGGTCCGCGATGGCTCGAACCCCGGACCCTCGTTTGAATCACAAAGACGCTTTGACGCGTGCTAATTGACAGAGATTTCGCACCGCGGCCACGCGAAAACCCTCCGGAACATCCCGAATCCACGCGCTCTTTGTCCGGCACTTTTTCTTGGCCATAAATCTCCACCGCAAACAGAGCGGAAGTTCGACTGCGTTACCTGGCTGCCGGTTCGACTCCGGATTACTTTTGCATCACTTTTCGGATTACTTTGCGGCGGTGCGCGCGCTTCAAATTCGGTCACGTAATCGTGATGATATCGCGTAACTATTTATCCGAAACTATCGCGACAAAGCAGCGTCTGCTTCCATCACAAGAAAGTTGGCAAAAACACGCCTCACCTTCACAGCGCGAAGAGAAAAGCGGGGGGGATTCCGCCTCAGATCTCGATGCGGACCGCGCGCGTATTCCGTCTTCCTCCATAAACTTCGAGCATTTAGCGGCGCTCGCGGTGTTTACGGTGACGCCGTTGCCCCTCGGCACTGTTTTCTCCTGCTGCCACTTCAGAATCAGGGGCGGTTTGTGCGTGCGCGGGACAGGCCTGAGTTGGGAGGAGCGCCACGGTTACGCGCACTGTTGCGGTGCGTGCGCGCGCTTTGAAGATAGTTTTGGGATTTTCGGAATGTGTGGGCAGATGACGAGTAACAAACGATTAAAACGGATCCATTTTAAATAATAAATCGTTAAAAAATATATATTATTACCACTGATTAAAGTGTTAAAGACTTGTACAGCGCTAATTGTTTTGATTTTGCAGCGCTATTTATGGTTTGTGTTTGTCCATTAGGTGTGCTGTGTGTTATGCAGAGGTGTAAAGTACTTGAGTAAATAGACTTTGTTACTTTACTTAAGTATGTTTTTTGCTACTTTGTAGTTGTAATGAGTATCAAAAATAAAAGCAACTTTTACTCTTTACTCCAATATATTTGAATAAACATTCACGTTGCTCACTGGTCTTTGTCTTGTCATAATCATAACCACTTACTTAACACCAATAACCAGACGATCAAATGAATAAAAAGCAACAATTCTCTTACATATTCACATGTGGGCTTTGAGTCGATTTATATTGCAGTTTAATTTCTTGGGGGAACGAGGCAATATCGCCATCTGTAGGGAGCTGGAGGTACTGGGTGATATTTAGCAGCTAAATCACAAAAGCATGAATTAGAGGCGTGAATGTATTTTACTAATTTTACTACGGTATATCATATATAATTTACTAACCAGAATTTTATTTTCCTACTTTTTTTTCTTTGCACACTTCAGTTTGACTGAAACTGACTTTTTGTTCTTTTTATCTACTTACTTTTAAAACATTGAGGTGTTAAATTTTGTTTCTGTATTAGGAAAAAAATAACTCTCTCTTGGTGGATTTTTTTTGAGTAAATACTTAAGTTCTTTTAAAATTGGATACTTTGCAACTTTGACTCGAGTTTTTTTTAAATATATGTATGTATGTATGTACCGGGAATGTTGTGGGAGCAGAACTAGACTCTCTGACTGAGGTGGCTGAGAGGAGGATGTTGTCCAAAATTGAGACTATTCTTCTTTCACTCTCACCCTCTCCACAGCATGCTGACCAGCTTGAGAAGCACATTCAGCAAAAGACTCTGATCTGATAACACTAATCTGTAACATATACAGGTTTTACATCTCCACCATGTGTGACAGCAAATATAGTGTTTATGGTCTTTTTTATCTTAAGACTATTTATCTATATATTTATGCTTTAAGTTTTCGTCTTGAAGTGTGTTGTAGTTATTTTTATGAGCAAAGACTGTGAACTCTGGAACGAAGGAGAATTTCCCCAAAGGGAAGAATAAAGAATTCCTGATATTGCACACATATTGCACACAACACTTGTAAAACTTTTAGGCCTTATATTATATTTGCGAGTTGAAGAGTCTTATGGATCAGGGTAAAAACAATCTCCTAAACATGTCCGTATTACAGAGCAGAGTCAGCAGTGTCACGTGTATGGACTGGGGCATGGACAACAAAGGCCAGGATTCTGTGTGTTGTTCCCTTCCTGGATTTGCAGTCTCATGCTTCATTGTTTCCACCTGTTCCCGTTAGTCTTGTATTTAAGTTGCCACCTGTGTTTGAGTCTCTGTCTGTCATTGATGTTGCACCAGCCTGTTTCCGAGTTTGTCCCGAGTTCATGTGAGTTTTTGTCATTAAACGTTTGTTTTGTGCACTACGATCTCCGGCTCTCCTATTCTGCACCGTGGATCGTGACACAGCAGTCTGTTGCTGTAGCTGCTTCTCTTCCTGGAGATGATGTTGTGGAGTGGGTGCAGTGGATTGTCCATAACTGCCTTCATTCTCTTCAGGACCTGCGCTCCGTTATGGATGACAGGCCTTCCAGCTTCATACCAACCACAAAGCCCATATTCCTCACCAGCGGGTCTAGTCGTGTGGCATCCCTCTTCTTATTAAATATGCGCTTTGAGACAGTTGTAACTTTGAAAAGCTCACTACAAATGCACTAAAATTAATGCTGCCTCCCAGCACACCACAGTGTAGAAAAGTGCACTTTCCACGACAGACTGATAGAACATCTGCATCAGCTTTTTGCAGATGTTGAAGGACCTTCTGTACAGGTCATCTGTGTAGGCAGTCCAGTCCAGTTTGTCATCCAAGTGTGGCTGTCTGGTACTCTTTCCACCTCTGGTGTTATGGTTTATTTATTTATAGTGTGCGCAGTGTTATTTATGTTTATGTTAATGCGTGCATTCTTATCTACTTATTTATTCTGCTGTTGCGACACTGCTGTTTCCCGCTGTGGGACAATTAAAGGCTTTTTCAATTCACTTCAGTCTTGTACCAGTACGAAATAATCCTCTTCCCGCATTTTGATTGGGACACATTAAATGCTGGACGATTGTAGAAATACATTTCATTGCATGTTGTACCATGTATAATGTGTATAAGACGATTACAATTTTAATTAGCTTGTCTGAGTATTAATACTTCTTCGTCCACAACTTTATCTAACAAAGGGCATGCCAAGGTTAGGAAATCAAATCACGTAGCCAATATATTCTACATATTGACCTCCTTATGGACTATTAAATCACCTTTGTAACTTCACCAGCCATTTCCTAAAATCTCAAGACCTGCAATGTTATGTATTCAGCAAACATCTGAAATAACATTTTTTTAACTTTATAATTATATTTATTTATCATGGCATATATTTATATTTATACGTTAAAGTTATATTATAACTTTATACTAATATTTTACTGCACGATTAAAATGATGCCAGATGTTTACAGATGACCATTTAATCATTGTAAATCACAAAAATGTAGGACCAGGATTAATCTTAGCCTGGCTGTTAGCGTGGTCTGGGGCAGGCTAGCTTCTCAGAATAAATCTCCATGGTAACATGCCTTACCTGGCTTTATCCTACTTTCATGCAACCGAGTCGGGGCTAAATTAAGCCAGGATAAGTGGAAAATCCCAGATTAATCTCTCGCTTTTGTGCAACAGCCCTCAGGTGTGTTTGTTTTCTAATTGCTCCAAAGCTTGTGCTTGTCTCATTTTCAAGCAATAGAGCAAGATTTTTTTTAAAAAATCCTCAAAATTAGGCCTTAGCACAAAAACCTCTTATTATAAATGAATTGATTTTGGAAAATAAGCTTGATGTGTTAGCACTCACAGAAACATGGCTAAAGCCAGACACCTACTCTAGCCTAAATGAATCAACTCCACCTAATTTCTGCCACATTTAAACTCCAGAGGTGGAGGCGTCGCTGCCATTTATAGTAATGATTTTAAGATGATTGAAAAATCTAACTTTAATTTTAGCTCTTTTTAACTTTTAGTGCTACATATGGAGTTACCAGATATAAATCGGGAATTAATTCTTATCGTGAAATTGAATTAATTCTTATTCAATTCAATTCAATTCAAAGCACAATACTGACTTTATAAAAGAATTTGGGCAATTCTTAGCCGTCACAGTAGATAAAGTGATTATATTAGGCGACTTTAACATTGACTTAGATGATGTTAACGACTCTTTAAATCGTTCATTTAATGATGTTCTAAATTCTACTGGCTTCAAACAAAACGTGGTTGCACTCATAAGTTTCATAATATGAGTATTTCACAGTTTTAACTGTCTCAAAGCGCACATCATCATACACTAGATTTGATTCTTTCGTACACTGTTGCGGTTCATGACTTGGATAGTCTTGTTGGGTGTCTGCATTTCTGATCACTCATTAGTTTCCTGTGTATTAAACATAGATATTCCAACTATGATCTCAAGGCAATATCGCTCCTGTAGAATTATAACCTCTGACACAAAACTATCCGCGTCATTACAGCGTCTATTGAGCGGGCGTAACGCATGTGGCATCCAGCAGTTACCCGCACGCCAAATTTTTGGTCAGCCCAAATTTTTTTTCACCAGACCACCATGTCCGGGCCTTTATGCAAATACGAGAAGCAGACGATGATGATCACGTGGCCTCCTGCTCACAAGACCTTCTTGTTGTATTGATCTACGAGCAATTATGAATATTGAAACCAACTCGATCGAGGCTCAAGCTATGTCTGCTCTGTCAAATTCGCATTTTTTTTTCATTTTGGTGTCACCCCCTGTGATTGGTGTCACCCAATGGCCCACACCCCCCGCACCCCCCTAGCGACGCCACTGCTCGTGACAGTCCCGCAAGGCTCAGTTCTCGGACCAATTCTGATCTTGTTATATTATCTGACGCCATGGACATAGCTTTCATTGCTATGCTGATGATACGCAAATCTATATTTCCACAAAACCCAATGAAATCTCGCAATTTACCAAAATATTAGACTGTTTCAGTGATATTAGTGACTGGATGATGAAAAACTTCCTGATGCTTAACTTAAAATCGAATTATTGCTTATTAATTCTAACCTAAAAACAAAGGACCCTGAATATTATCTAAATCTTAACGGACTTAAACACTCAAACACATCAACAGTGAAAAACTTAGCTGTTATATTTGATAATAAACTTTCATTTGAAAACAATGTCAATAACGCGTGTAGAACAGCGTTTTTTCACCTAAGGAATATTGCAAAGAAGTGTCATTTGCTCCCTAGGTCAGATGCAGAAAGACTCATACATGTGTGTATGACCTCGAGGTTAGATTACTGTAATGGTCTACTGGGAGGTTCTTCTGCCCGACTAATAGATACACTTCAGTTAGTTCAGAATGTGGCAGCTCAATTGCTGACCAGAACAAAAAAGTAGGACCATATTAGTCCAGTATTATTTGTCGCTGCACTGTTTACCAGTAAAATGTAGAATTATATTTAAAATTTAAAAACAACTTATAAAACATTTAACGGTCTAACTCCACTGGTACCTCAGTGAGCTCAACACGTGTTACGAGGCAACGAGACCTCTGCGCTCTCAAAACTCAGGGCAGCTCGTAATACCAAAAATCTCTAAAACCTTCACAGAAGGAAGATCGTTCGTGTATCTAGCACCAAAATATTAGAACACTCTGCCTAGAACGATCCGCGAATCAGAATCAGTTAGTAAGTTTAAATCTAGATTAAACACACATCTCTTCAAAGAAGCATACCTAAAACTGTAATCGCAAAATATTCAGTGACTAATATTAACGAATAAAAAGGCTGCAGTAGGTAGAAGCCCGGAACTGAACCTCACCCGCACCATAGCACTTTCTTTTTCGATGAACATTGACCTTTTTTCTTTTTCAAAAAGTGTAGGCAAATTGAGCGGGCGTCTTCTTATTGCGTCACTGCACAGTAGAGCTGCACGATTAATCTTTAAAAGATCAATGTCGATTTTACCCCCCTCACGATCTTAATCCAGCATTTATACAATTCTGCCAAACTCTGATCTCCGACGAGCGGCCTCTCTGTCAGCTTGTGTGTGTGTGTGTGTGCGTGCGCATCGGTGCGTAACACCAAAGTGTGCTATCATTTAATTATTATTAAAGAAAGGTGTTCTTGCATCACTTCTGTCGTATTTTGGGACTCCGCCCTGATGTAAAAGGTGGGGGAAACGCTGCACTGTCCCAAACGCCAAAAGATGGCCCAATGTGGTTTTGCGCACGTGAGCTTAATGAACTGCACTTGAAAAAAACTTGAAAAGAATTTCAAAAGTGCTTTTAAACAGAGCTCATAAAATTTTCCACAATTTATCCATAAGTCAGTGGTCAATTTGTGAAGAGTTTCATGTTCTTGTTACTAGCATTTGGGAGAATTACAGACTAGCGATGTTGTACAAACTTATTTATGTGCATTTATACATTTTATTTATACATATGATTTTCTGCATTTATTAGTAAGTACATTTATTTCCATTGGCATTTATATTTGATTTTGGCGGTTTTGGTCCTCCATACAGCCAAAAGGTTTGCACCTTACGAAACTGCTCTCCGTGCAAATGTATTTGGTATTGCTGTATTTTTAAGCAGGAATAAAGCCTTTACAGAACCAGTTATAATAATACTCACTCACGTTTTTTAATGCAGAGAAAAAAGCTTTAATAATTGATTATTTACTGATGCATCAGCACATGCAAAGCAAGAAAAACTGTGAAAACATGTGCATTAACGTGTGGAACAATACACCGCAACAAACCGGCCAATAGAAAAAATAATTTTAAAAATTATCCTTGTTGTGATGATGTTCTATGCCTGCAGTTGTTCGCCGGCCATTAGAGTTCGCTATTGTTCATTGAATATCTGTATAAGGATGTGAGTGAGTTGTTCGTGAACTTGCTATACGCGGCTGCTCGTGGGTTCGAGATAAATAAAAACGTGTTAAAACTTAAGCGCATGAATGGTGGTATCTATTCATGACACTTGTCTTGGCACAAACTATAGTCTGACCAATAAAAAAGAAGTGTTTGTTTACTAGTTTCAAACTGGCCAATGGGAAATAAGATTATGTTTAAATGACGCTCGTCACTGAGGAACGAGTCCCGCGGATACAAACTAACCAATAGAGACGAAGAGCGGCAACTAATTGACCAATACAAAGTTTGTTCGCATTGATTTTAAAAGTCACTCGCGCGAACTTGACTCCATCACTTGATGACCAGTATTGACTCCATCAACAGTGTTTTCCGCGATTTCTACCGTCCAGACTCCAGTCTAGCACCGGTAAGATCCACCACACGCCATCAGATCCACTAATGTTAAGAAGCATCTTCACGATCAATTGAAACTGTGTGTGCGGCGCCATTAACTAACTTTAAACTAATCGATCAGCTCGCGTGCAAGATACTTCGCGCACGTGCTACGCATGAACTTCTCAATACAATATTGTAACACACACAAATCACATGACACACAAATAGACTAAGTTATCGCTGCAAAATTCCGGGATTAGTTCTCAAAGTAAAGTCCATTTCAAACTGCACAAACTTTCCCGTTTAACGGTAAAGTCAATCACTCGGTAAATCTCCCTCTTTCTTCTTCATGAAGAGTTTCTGCAAACATGGAGCTGATGGCCGTAGACCCGCAGTACCAGGCAGCTCGCGAGCGGCACCCGGAGTTCGCCGAGCCTCCTGCAGAACCTCCCGTAAGTCCCGCTCGAGTGTTTGTGTGGAGCTTCAGGCCGTTTATCGTGTCGCGGTCGCGTTCGACAGTTTCTGCGGCAGAAAGACGCCGTTTCACCAACTAATCGCTGTTTAACGGTCCGTCAGGGAGAGACGCTGCCGCGCGCACCGACCGATTAACAGACGCGCGACTGGAACACTGATGTCGCCACGTTGTGAAGTTATTGTGAAGTTTCCACACTGTTTGTGAACAAATGAATAAAGTTCATCTGCCTCATTTAGACGAAGTGCATCATATATATTATTCAGGAAGACGAGCAGGAGTCTAGTTCTAGTCTGAAAGCGCACAGATTTAAATGTGTATGTTGAGAAAATATTTGAAATGTTCCATTTGTTGAGTTGAGGTGAGTTTCTGTGAGTTATTGTCCACTTCCAGGAGGCGCTGGACGCTGGTGAGATGGTGCACCATCAGGCTGCTCCGGTAATCCTGAGGACTCCTCCAAACCCTCCTGTAAGTGACGCTCCTGTGTGTGCGTGTGTTTGTTTGTGTGTGTGTGTCTGTGCACAGTCAGTTTCATTCTAACGTCTGTCTGTGTGTGTGTGTGTCTGTCAGGAACAGGTTGTGAGTCCCATCGCTGTCTGGGAGCTGAGGAGACGCCGTCCCAGACTGATGAGGAGGAGAGACAGACGCATCAGGCGTCTCAACTTTGAGGACAGGGACGGTGTTCCTCAAAGAAACGAGACTCCTCCAAAATCACTTGTAAGTGTTTAGTTGGTGCTTTCATTCTCTTTCTTTGTAAATACCAGATTAAGAGTTGTAAAGTTATCTGTGCCGTGTGCTCTTGTGTCTTTCTCAGGAAGATCTCATGAGGCTGAGGGCGTCGGCAGTGTGCAGGAAGCTCCTCCTGGAAGACAAGCACACGCCCCGTCACCGCAATAGATCATCTGGCTCCTGTAAATCTGCACAGTAGATTGAGTGACACAGTCAGTTTCATTCTAACGTCTGTATGTGGCTATCAGGAAGAGGCTGTGGTGCCCCTCGCCATCGTGAGGCTGAGGAGACGTCGTCCCAGGCTGATGAAGAGAGACTGACCAATCAGGCGTCTCAACTTTGAGGATGTACGCCATGACAGGAATGATGGTCTTCAAAGAGACGAAACTCCTCCAAAATCACTTGTAAGTGTTTAGTTTGTGCTTTCAGTCTGTTTCTTTGTTAAGAAAAAAAAATTTTGTCATTAAGAGAGTTGTAAATTGTTCCGTGCCGTCTGTTCTTGTGTCTTTCTCAGGAAGATCTCATGAGGCTGAGGGCATCAGCAGTGTGCAGGAAGCTGCTCCTGGAAGACGAGCACACGCCCCGTCACCGCAATAGATCATCTGGCTCCTGTAAATCTGCACAGTAGCTTGACACAGTCAGTTTCATTCTAACATCTGTATGGGGCTGTGGATCCCGTCGCCATCATGATGCTGAGGAGACGTTGTCCCGGGCTGAGAAGGAGAAACAGACCAATCAAGCAGCTCAACTGGAAAGAACCATGTTCTTGTTCTGCGTGTCTCTCTCAGGAAGATCTCGTGAGGCGTGTAGTAAGCTCCACTTAGAGGACAAGCAGACGCTCCTTCACCACAGCGGAGACAAAAGATCTCAGGGTCCGTGTAAATCTGCACAGACTGGCAGGAAGATTGTGACTCTGGAGACACAGGAGATGCACTGTTACTGTTGTAGCTTTTATTTGTTATGTAATAAATATTATTAGAATTAGGCATTTGCCATTAATGTCGAGTGTCTTATTTTTCTTATTGCATAATTTACTTGTTCTTAAATATGATTCTCCATTTATTCACTTATTTGTTGTGGTTTCCTCTTGTGCAGTGTACCGTTGGAGTTTTACTAATGTTTTGTTTACTGTTGTTTCTTTCCTTTTTGCACAATTTTGTCTCCTGTTTTTTTTTTTTTTTGCCGTTTCACACTGAGCTGCTCTGTCTCACTACTCGCACTTTGTATAAAGTTTTCTATTATACTGCATTGCATATTGTCTATATTGGGGGAAAAAACGTAACCCCCCCCCATTTTTTTTTTCTTTTAAAGACATTTTTCCCTAATTTGCACTGCGACTTTCAAACCAGAAGATGACAGAAAAAAATATCATGATTCTCATTTTATCCAGAATCATGCAGCTCTATGCAGAAGACAATAAAGCGTTTAAATCTTGTTACAGGAGGTTCTTCATCAACACTTCTCTTCTAAGCACCAGGAGGTCACCTCGGCTCACGACTCCCTACCAGCAGGTGGCGCTCAATAATAGCGTTAAAGTACTTTAAACTACGTACATCCAAACACTCGGCACGACATTCTACTAGTGATGGGAAGTTCGATTCTTTTAACTGATTCGAATCTTTAATTCTCGAACAGCAAAGTGAACGAATCATTTCGAGATTCGGTCATTTCCTTCATTTCCAGCAGGGGGCGCTGTAAACGTGGTCGCGCCATTCATCTAAAACAATATACGTACACAAAAGACAACATGGTTTGCTTCAGTGAACAACAAATAATACATACATGGCTACAAATCTATAAAAAAAATCATGTGAATCCGTAGCAAAACTTGATTCTTCTACGTCCTGCTTCTGCCCTTTGCTTTTAACAGCTTTATCGGGCTCATGTCACAAGTGAATCAAATGAGCGGTGAACGAGACTCGAGTGGTCTGTTTTTGAACGAATCACGAACGTACTGAGTGCTGCTGCGCGCTACAGAGCATGCGCGCAGCTCGGCGCTCACGTCACAAGTGATGCTGCTGCTCGCTACTATCGTTCACGAATCGTTCACTGAGAAGACCCGTTCATTCCGAGTCACATGAAAGATTCGTTCATTTTGAACGAATCGTTCACGAACGACACATCACTACATTCTACATCTTGAGAAAACAAAGCCTAAACACTCGGTATTGCGATTCTACAAACAATTTTAAGTAAAACAGAAAACATTTGAACTCCAATGAAGCAATTAGTCTTACCAGTCGGTGTTGGTGAAGAAACTGTCCTGAAGCTGTATTTCCGACGCTGATAAGTCCGTAAGTGTCGATAACTAACGGCAGATTTGTTTTAAAAAACGAATGAAAAATCCTAAGCGTAAAAAAGTTTCAAACGATAACGGGAAGATTGCGAGCGAAAAGTACAAAATAACTATCGTAATTGCTATCGAAAAACTAAACGTAAATGTGAAGCACTTTCGTTCGTTTCTTGGAATTTTACGTTTGATATTATTGGAACCAATCTGATTTTTATTCCATACGAACCGAGCGCCGTCCGCACGGAAAACGCTGTTCCGCCTCCATGTTGTGTGACCTAATCACCGCGGCGCGTCAGGTGTTTCAGGCCGTGTAGCGCTGGTTCTGTTCGGTTGTTCTCCTCACACTTTCCGCTGTTCCTCCGAATCAATAAACTGTCAAATTTAACGCAGATTTAATCGGCGAATTAACGTTTCAAACGACGTGTGACGATCTCTAATGTCTCCCAATCAACCGATCATTTTAGTGCATTTCAGTATTTATTCCGATTATTTTGCACCGAACGCTGTCAAAATAAAAGCATCGACACCACAAACGCATTCATTGTCAAATTATTGTTATTTATCATATATAAAAATGTATGTTAAAAAATATTTTTTTTAAAAACAACAAAACTAAGCGTATATAAAAAAAATATAAAAATATATATTAAAAAATCTCTTTTTCTTTGCTTCAGTTAAAGCTGTTTTATTCAGGTCTGTCTGATTATCTGTCACGTTTTGAATTCTCATTAATATTCGTGTGTATTGCATATTCAATTGTGTGTTTTATTTGGTTGCGGTTTTGTCATTCGCTTCGGCAATGTCAGTTTTGAAGTGTCGGTCTGACCAGCCCAACTTCCAGTGAGTAGAATTGTCTCTTTTTGTTTTTTGTCTATATTTCTTTCTGAAGTTTGTCTGTGTTCTAAGTTGTTCCTCGCTCTCTCCTCAGGACCGTGTTGACTGGGAGGCCGGCGGAGGCCATGCTGGACCAGACCAGAAGCCACAGCTGCTTCCACGACATCGATGCAGACCTCACCAGCGTCGAGTGGCTTCTGTCATTGTCTGGTCCTGGTGTCTCGGTACAAGTCTAGCGCTCTGGCATCTGGATTCCCTCAGACGTCAAGCCGCCCGTTTCATACACAAACCTCATTTATTTGGCGTTTCCTTACTTCCGCAGCGCTGGCAAGGCTCGGCAGGTGAGATGCTGGACACTGACACACTCACAACCTCTTCAGTCCAGATTGACCACAACATCTCCTTTGCCGTTCCAGAATGCCAATGACTCTCCACCCACTATCTACTTGTGAGAGTCCAAAAGCAGAAGACGGAGCAGCGGCGAGGTGGATACTGGGCCATCAACCCTCTGTACTCGTGGAGTCTTTTCCGTTGACCGCACAAGAGGAGCAACACGCCAGTCACCGATCTGGCCCAAGGTGGACGCCGTTCCTAAGGCCACGTGTGCCACCACCACCTGTGAGTCCCATCAGCACTGTAACTGTCGCAGCGATGCTCCATTCTATGTCAAAATAATTTATGCAAATGTATGTTTATTACTTTGTGGGTTCTGTTTTTGCGGACTTTTATGTTGTATTTAGGTATGGGTTTTTGACGGAAGTTCAAGAGTTAAAATAAGAGAATTGTGGGTTATTGCGCCAGAGCTGGAAGAGGCATTGAGAAGAGAGAGACGTTTCTAAAGAGAGAGCTAAAAATTGAGAGAAACTGCACGAGATCCAGAGGCGCACACGGTAATTGGGTTAATTGTATTGTTTTTTATTTGTTGTTACATGTTTTAGAATCTATATTTTTGCCTCTTCATAGTCTTCACGTTGTTCAATGACCAGAGAGAGAGAATGAATAAATCGTTGAAACATCAGTATGATGCGTGGTAGGGGTGGGCGATATGGGTCAAAATTCATATCACGGTATTTTCTAGTGTACAGACGGTATCGGTATTATATTATAATATATTATATCGGGTATTTTTTTATATAAAGTACGAAATTAAAACGCGAGGCGAAACCTGGAGAAGCAGCTGTCATTTTTCATACCGTATATCTGTCAAAAGTAGTCCAGGCATTTATTTGAAAAAAAAAAAAAAA
>CM051497.1:24304526-24322958 GCA_028031935.1 Paedocypris micromegethes | reverse complement strand
GAGAGAGAGAGAGAGAGAGAGAGAGACGCTTTCCCTCTCTTTCGCGCGCGCGTCTGAATCTAAAGTTGCGTGAGACCAAGGTTAACAGTCGAAAACAGTCTTAGACCAAAATAAAACGAGCAGAATTTTCTCGTGCGCGCGTTTTACAGCACTCGTGCTCACTAAAACAGCCCCTCAAAAAAAAACGGCGCATTACAGCATGGAGCAGGGTGATCTATTAATTCAGTTTCCTCCAACGCTTTCTGTATTCGATTAGGAATGTATCTGTGTCGTAATTAAAAGTTATAATGAAACAAGTGTATTTTAATGTATTAAAGCGTTGATATCTGTGTATAAAAGGTAAATTCATGAAAGTGCCACAGTATCCACGATACTGCAAATTCCATATCGTGGCACATCTCAATACCGGTATTCACGTTAATACCGGTATACCGCCCACCCCTAATGCGTGGCCATATCTTTGGATCGGTGCAGCTACAAGCACCGCCTCATCCACACCAACCAGACTTAAAGTCTCATTCATTCACTGATTCGTTCTTTCATTCTAGACCAAGCCTGGAACCCACAGAAGTCTGAAGGTCCCGTAGATAGTGGCTACACCCCAGACATTGACCTGATGTCGGCCTCCGAGCGTCTCGATGAAGGACCTGCTTGTGCTGAGATCACGCCACACGCGGTTCCAGAAGCTCCAGCTCATGTCCACCAGATCAGTGCACCTGGACCTAATTTCGGCTGAAATAAGCCATATTGACTTCTGTGAAATGGACCTACCTGATGGTGGTGACACAAACGAGTTTTTCACTGAAGACATCATGTCGCTCATTTGAGGATTGTTTTAAATATTTTTATATTTTAATGTAATTGTAAATAGTTTAAATTATATATTTTGTACGGCAAATAGCTTGTTTTTGTACAGTATTGTAAATAGTTTTAATGTTATATTGTTGTTCTGTAATGTTAAACATAATCATCTGTGTCTATAGTTCTCAAAAGTGTTGCTTGTTTAAAAATTTTAATTTTCCAAATCCTCTGCCTATTTTTACTTTTGTATAATAAACCATTCTCTGTAAATTCCAACTTTGATGGCATTTTGAAGTTTTTTCTATTATGGTTTACACTTTGCTGCAGTAATTATAGAAATGTTCAAGATAAGTAATTAACATCTTATTATCATATTAGCTAATCTAGTGTACAGTAAATCTACAGGAATAAAACACACACAGGATCACGACTGGAACATTAGCGCTTTAGTTCTGAAGAACTGGACTCCTGCTGTGGATGAAGAGTTTGCCGTGTGGTTCAGATCTTCACTTCCTGATGATAACACCATAACCAGAAGAAGAGCAGCAGCAGATGGAAAAGTTCTTCACTTTCTCCAGCATACAAAAATATATTTTAAGTATCAAAATAAAAGCATCGACACTCCAAAAGCATTTATCAAATCATTTTCATTTATTACAGTACATACAAACTGAATTAGGCTGAAGTCTCTTTATCTTTGCTTCAGTAAAAGCCACTTTATTCAGGTCTGTCTGGTTTTCTGAGTCTTTTTGATTTGCATTAATATGCGTGTGTATGGCATACTCCATTGTGTGTGGTCACAGTTTTCTCAAATGTGTAGACGCATTACCATACACAATTATGTACTTAATTCTTTTTCATCACCACTGGCATATAAACACTTAGCGATTTCTAGTATAAAAATAAACAATTGTATAATTAATACAATTACACGTGAACTGTATAAATAATATGTCACGTGAACTGAACAGGAACAGGCAATCAAACACACTGCATTAATGTTGACACATTCATAACCAAAAACAATTATCTCAATTAATTAATAGAAAACCATCTTTTAGTTGCACCCACATACCGAAATAAACCTTAGAGAACGTAAATCCTCACTGTCCGAACGTTGTGCGATGTCTCAGTCCAAAGTAAACGTGCTCACTGATGATGTCAAAACTGCTCTGATTGGTCATCTGAACTGTCAGTTAACTGAATCAACCAATAGAAGAACTGGGTCACATCTGGTCTAAGATCAGCCAAAAGTTGATGATCTGCTTTGTGGTTCTAGGGACAATTTTGAGAAGTTTGTGGATATGGACATCATGATTGAGTCTCTGCTCTGAAGACACTTAGTATTTTATGTGGATCCAAGTTTCAAGTCCAGGTTCAAAAACATTTTCTAGATGTTTGCTGTGTCCTGTAAACAGTTTTAACCCGCTGAGGTCTTGGTCGTCACGGACCAGCAGAACCACCTCACTGATCCAGAAGCTCCAGGTGTTGGTGAGAACAAGAACCAAAGGAACAGGAAAGGCAGAGCAGTGGTGAAGCGGCGCTAGAAGATCTGATCTCAGAATCGTTTCTGATGCAGGACAACTGCTCTGAGATCTGTGAGATGGTGGTTCTGCAGACGAATGAGGGATTTTGTGCTCTGAAGACAAGAACATAAAAGAGCTGATTACAGCCAAAATGTTAGTCTGGACAACCACATTTCTAGTGGTCGGGACCGTCTCACTACTCTCACGCTGTCTGTCCTTCTCTAACGCCCGGATGAGTGTTTCTAACTCCTCAATTCTATCGGTTAGCCTTAAAACCTCTCTGCACTTAGCGCAAATAAAGCCCTCATCGCCGACCGATAGAGCTAAACTATACATGTAACATGAGGTGCAGGCTACAGCCACCGGCGTAGACATCTTACCCTTAGAGTTTTCCGCAGAGCATGTTGAGAAAATATTTGAAATGTTCTATTTGTTGAGTTGAGGTGAGTTTCTGTGAGTTATTGTCCACTTCCAGGAGGCGCTGGACGCTGGTGAGATGGTGGAGAAGGTGAACCATCAGGCTGCTCCGGTAATCCTGAGGACTCCTCCAAACCCTCCTGTAAGTGACGCTCCTGTGTGTGCGCGCGCGCACAGTCAGTTTCATTCTAACGTCTGTGTGTGTGTGTGTGTGTCTGGAACAGGTTGTGAGTCCCATCGCTGTCTGGGAGCTGAGGAGACGTCGTCCCAGACTGATGAGGAGGAGAGACAGACCTATCAGGCGTCTCAACTCAAAAATGTCTTGTAAGTGTTTAGTTGGTGCTTTCAGTCTCTTTCTTTGTAAAACCCAGATTAAGAGTTGTAAAGTGATTCATGCCGTGTGTTCTTGTGTCTTTCTCAGGAAGATCTCATGAGGCTGAGGGCATCAGCAGTGTGCAGGAAGCTCCTACTGGAAGACGAGCACACGCCGCGTCACCGCAGTAGATCATCTGGCTCCTGTAAATCTGCACAGTAGATTGAGTGGCACAGTCAGTTTCATTCTAATGTCTGTATGTGGCTGTCAGGAAGAGGCCGAGGTTCCAATCGCCATCATGATGCTGAGGAGACGTCGTCCCAGACTGATGAGGAGGAGAGACAATCAAGCAGCTCGAAAGAACTATATTCTTGTTCTGCATGTCTTTCTCAGGGAGATCTCGTGGGGCGTGGAGTACCACTGAGAAGATGCCCAGTCACCACAGATCATGGCGCCCCCCGCAACAGACGTGTTTGCTCATTCATTGCTCATCACACAGCTGGTTAAGAAAGCTTAAGAGCGGCTGTACTTTCTAAGGAGTCTGAGGAAGTTTGACATGTCTGCAAAGATCCTCAGCAACTTCCACAGCTGCTCCATCGAGAGCATCCTGGCCAGCTGCATCACAGTGTGGCACGGCAGGACCGCAAGCATCTGCTGAGAGTGGTGAAGACAGCTGAGACTTCACCGGGACTTCTCTGCCCTCTCATTCATCAGCGCAGAGCAGGGGTGTAATGAGTACCGGCCAGCCATACTTGAGTAAAAGTACAGATACTTACTGTAAAAATTACTCCATTACAAGTAACAAGTCACCAATTTCAAAAAGACTCAAAGTAGCAAAGTATCCAATTTGAAAAGAACTTAAGTATTAAGAAGTATTTTTATTCGTGCTCAATATAGGCCCTTAAAAAATGTGAAAACAAACAGAAACAGAATTTAACCTCAATGTTTGAAAACTGGTAGAACAAAGTAGATAAAAAGAACAAAAAGTCCGTCTAAATCACTTAAATTTGCGAGTAAATATAAAATAAAATGATTAATCTGATTAGTAAATTATATATTATATGTATTATTTAAAGTTATATATTATATAATGACATTTGTAAAACACATTTTTACGCCCCTAATTCGCGTTCTTGTGGTTTCTAATTGACAAATAGCATCCATTACCTTCAGCAGCCTAAAGATGGCGATATTTGCCTCGTCCGCCCAAGAAATTAACCGCGGTATAAATTGATTCCGGCTTGTTGCGCACAATTACAATTTAACAAGTAACGATAAGTGTTCATTCAAATGTAGTGGAGTGAACAGTACTGCTACTCAGTCACAAACGCAGTGGAGTATAGAGTAAAAGTTGCTTATATTTTTTTATACTCAGTGCAAGTACGAAGTAGCCAAAAACATACTTAAGTAAAGTAACGAAGTGCATTTACTCAAGTACCTTACACCCCTGGCGCAGAGTCCACAGAAGTTCTGCCTCCATCCTCAAAAACCCCTGCCACACCCCACACAGACTGTTCACACTCTTTCCCTCAGGACGGAGATACAGGAGTTTGGAGTGTAGAACCTCCATATTGAGGAACTCATTCTTCCCTTCTGCCATCAGAGAACTGAACTGTTAGTCCAGTGACTCACACGGTCGGACAGTGATGACATTTGCTGGTTCAGACGCACAACGTCACTTTACAGGACACGTGTCACTTTGTCTGACTTTTTACAGTAATTATTATTGCACCTTTTGCACAATACACAGTACTTGACCATAAATTCTGTTTTTGCACCGTAATTCTCATTTATATACTGTACACTTCTCTGTATAAATTGTACTTATCGCATATATACTTTTCTTACCACTGGCACTCAGTGTAAGAACGGCAAAGTAAGAAATTAATTGTGACTCTGGTAACACAGCAGATTGCACTGATACTGTTGTAGCTTTTATTTGTTACGTAATAAATAGAATCAGAAATAGACACTCGCCATCATAGGGTGCCTAATTATGTGCCTTAACTATTACTTAAGTGAGTGACTATTTTGTGCCTTATTATTACTTAATGTACTTATTCTTAATTAAATTTGATTGACTTATTACTTAATTGTTGTGGTTTCCTCTTCTGCAATTTTATATTGATGGTGTTTTACTAATACATATTTTGTTGGTTTACTGTTGTTTCTTTACTTTTTGCACAATTTTGTCTCTTATTGTTTCGCACTGAGCTGCTCTCTGTCTCACTAATAGCACTTTGTATAAAGAATGTATATGTTTGTATTGATTTTCTCATGTTTTTGAAATCAATGCAAATCTTTGTCTGAAAATATGTCTGAAATGTATGCTTCAACATTTTCCTTCACGATTTTACTTTTAAAGTTCTTATCTTTTGCTATCTTAAAGCCTAGTAGATTGTTTATTGTACTGCATTGCATATTGTCTATATTGTACATAGTTAAAGTGTGTATTTTCTGGCATTCATTGTGAAGTAGAAATGAAAGCATTTCATTGTACAGGGAAACTTGTGCAGAAGACAATAAAAGCTTTTAACTTTGAAGAACCTCCTGTAACATCAAAACATGTACGAGAGGAGTGAGATGTGCTGTAGGACAGACAGAGGAGTTCAGGGTGGAGGTGGGACTACACCAAGGATCAGCTTTGAGTCCCTTTTTGTTTGCTATGCTGATGGACAGGTTGACAGGTGAGGTCAGACAGAAATCTCCCTGGACAATGATGTTTGCAGATGACATTGTGATTTGCAGCGAGAGTAGAGAGCAGGTGGAGGAAGAGCTAGAGAGGTGGAGGTTTGCTCTGGGAAAGAAGAGACATGAAAGTCAGTCGTAGTAAGACAGAATACATGTGTATAAACGAGAGGGGGCAGGGTGGTGGAGTGAAGTCACAGGGGGTGGAGGTGAAGAAGGTGCAGGAGTTTAAGTACTTGGGATCAACAGTGCAGTGTGATGGGGAGTGTGGAAAAGAGGTGAAGAGGCGAGTGCAGGCAGGGTGGAGGAAAGTGTCAGGAGTGTTGTGTGACAGAAGAGTGTCAGCTAGACTCAAAGGAAAGGTGTACAAGACAGTAGTGAGACCAGCTCTGCTCTATGGCTTAGAGACAGTGGCAGTGAGAAAGAGACAGGTGGCAGAGATGGAGGCAGCAGAAATGAAGATGTTGAGGTTCTCCTTGGGAGTGACGAGGTTGGACAGAATAAGGAACGAGCACATTAGAGGAACAGCTCACGTTACTCGTGTTAGCAACAAAGTCAGAGAGGCCAGACTGAGATGGTTTGGACATGTGCAGAGGAGGGATAGTGAATATATTGGTAGAAGGATGTTGGAGATGGAGCTGCAGGGCAAGAGAGCAAGAGGACGACCAAGGAGGAGATTTATGGATGTTGTAAGAGAGGACATGAGGTTGGCTGGGGTCAGGGTGGAAGATATTCAGGATAGAAGGAGGTTATGTTTTTCAACATACATTTTTTACATTTTTTTATCGTACAAAAAGCTACATTTTGTGGTACTGATATAAAAGCTAATATATCAGAATAATGTGGAACGGTGTGTGTGAATAGACAAAAATATCTTACCACAAAATATAATAACTCGTTTATTTTAACATTTATTTTGAATTTCTGTTCTCTTGAGTTTATCGTAATGCCACGTATACACCCGCAGTAATTCCTTCCACATTTAAAAAAAGAAAAAAACACGCAGTCGGAAAATCAGCCTCTCCTGCTCTGTGATTGGTCGGACTGTGACTCTGAATTAGAAAAGTCGTTCAAATGATGGATGTTAACCGCACAATGTTACATAAATCACATAACAAAACAAGTTACATAAATCAATCCCGAAAATCGTTAATGTTTTATCTCTGTCTTCTTTAGTTTTCCGCCATTAGTGAAACCGGAAGTCAGAGATTTTCCACCGACAGCAAACTTCTTCACCTCTAGTTGATCACACACTGAAGTGAAGGTGGGGCAAAAGTCCAAACCTCGCTGTGCTTTTAGTTTTTGGAGGCAGTGATGTATTAATGACACAGGGATGATCAATAGAGGAATTCTCACGTGTTTGGAGGTCCATGACACTTTCCTTTCGACCGGTGTGGCCGTTATTATTAGTGTTAAAAGTTAAGAATTAATTAAAAGTAAATTAAAAGTTAAGTTAAAATACAAGTTCAATTCAATTAAAATAAGGTTTTAAAGTTCCTTATTGGACGTTTGTCACAAGGACCAATTAAATTCTGTCGTTGTTGGAAAGATACTGTAAATAATACTGTAAAAGATAAGGTATCTATCTACCTTTCTGTCGGTTTTGTTTTGTCTGTCTATCTAGGTTGTTGTCTCTGTCTGTCTGTCCGTCCGTCCGTTAGTCCGTCCGTCCATCCATCTATCTACAGCAATTCTCTGTCTACCTGTCTATCTGTCTGTATTTTTATCCAAAGTCTGCCTGTCTATGTGTATATAAATACACGTGTGTGTCTGTCTGTCTCTCTGTGCTTCATCGGGTCAGCTGACCGTACGTAAGTAAGTAAATGTACAGTGTTTGCATTTCAGCTGTGTTTATTTGAGAGTTTTGTCGTCTGTATTGATCGTGTTTCATAACCGTCCTGACCCTGAAATGCTTCGCCGACTGTGAGGATTTATTTCTCCAATGGCTGACTTTTGGCTTGTCATAAAGTAAGTTCTGACATTCTTCCTCATTCAACTGTTTTAAAAGTGCTGTTAAATCAGAACCACTGAAGGTATTTCTTCAGTTGTTATTTTTATTGTTATTACTTTTTTCGTGTTCTTAGTGTTTCTACACAGTTGATGAAATGAAGCGTGCAGGTGAAAGGGGGAGGGTCACGCCTCCCTTCTCAACCAATCAGAGCGCGGCGTAATCTATAAGAGTGTGAAACGCATCTGTTCCCAGAAACTCTTTTTCTTCAGAACAATTTTCATTCCAGAATCTGTTGCTGTGAGGTAAGAAAAACAAACCAGAACACTTCTCCATCTGATTGTCTGTTCATCTCATAAGTCTGTCTGTCTGTCTATTTATCACTGGTTCTGTACATCCATCCATCTATTGTTTGTTACAACTATTCTACTCTATATCTGTCTATCTATCTACCTCTTGCATTACTGTGCGTCTGGTTGTCAGTCTAAATATTTGTCATTCTGTTCTCATTCTATCCTTCACTGTATTTATTTGCTTTTTTCTTTTTTCTCTCCATCATAATCATGTTGTAATCATTTACTTAAGTCTGTTCATCTATCTGTCACTGGTTCTGTATATGCATCCATCCATATTGATTTTTATGACCTACAATCCAGTTTTTTATTATTCGTGTGTATTTATCTCTGCACAATTCTTTACCCCCGTCTGTACATCTTCCTACCATCTATCTGTCTGTCTGTCTGTCTGTCTGTCTGTCTCTCCATCTGGCTCTGTCTTTGTCTATCCCTCCATCTGTCTATCTACCTCTTGCATCATCTGTGCGTCTGATTATCAGTCTAAATATTTGTCTTTCTGTTCACATTCTGTCCTTCACTGTACTTGGTTACTTTTTGTCATGTTGTAATCATTTACTTTGGTAATTATTATCTATTTCAATGTCTTTTCTTTTTACACGTAGTCATTCTGTGTTGTTGTATCTCATCTGTCTGTCTGTTATTCTTGCTATCTATCGCACTTCACTGTAGATTGATCCGAGCTTCATCATGGCACCGATCATATTAAACAGTCTGGGGCATGAACGCGGCGACTACATCGAGTGAGTTTCTTTCATTAACATTAGTAATCAATGTAGTTTGGCTTTATTAACATAAATCTGTTAAATCACACATGCCAATTTACACAGACACACACACTCACCCGAAGCACGCACGCACGCACACACACACACACACACACACACACAAACACAAACACAAGGCCTGTTGTGTAATAGCCGTTGTGTCCAGAGTTCAGAGTCATAATGTTGTTTTGATTGTCCAATGGTTTTCAGCGGGAATTATGATTAAACACCACCTTGTTTGTTATTGTCATTTCATTATGTCATTATTGTCACTAAGCGCCATCATTTTAGACATTCAGCATGTTTGTAACAATTTCCGACGTCAGTTGTGTGAGGAACAGCACACACACACATAAACTGGCGTGTATTGTGTCCAGACAGGGGGAGTACGTGAAGAATCCTCATCTGGATGGCATGGAGGAGGACATCCTCTATCACTTCAACCTCGGCACTAAGACCCACGACCTGCCCCAGATGTTCGGAGACGTGAAGGTGTGGAAATGATTGATCTGATGTGCAAAACACCAAAACAGTTACTATATTTACTCAAATATAAGCACCCTGCGAATATAAGCATACCCCTGAGGCACAAAATAAAAAAATTAAAATAAAAAAAATGTTAGGCTAAATTACGTTAATTTTCTCTTTAAATTACCATTTCTCCTATATTTAAACAAACCTAACTTGTGACTCGTTTCACTTCAATATTGTTTTACTTAAAAAACAAATTATCTATTCTAGCGACCGGAAATACACCTCCCATCATGCTTTGCTGCTCACTGGTTCCCTTGAGCCTTTGCACTAAAAGCAAATAGATTAAAACTGACTGAGCTGGGTTTTTGTTAAACGTAAATATTACAACAGGCACGTTTTTCTCTGTGTATCAGACAGAGCGATTTGATTGTGTTTGACTCTGTTGTTCTAGGTTATGAACTGTTTTCTGTTTGCTGCCAAGCTTTTGCAGCTCCTGGTCTTGTTTTCCAGTGCTAGCCTGTTAGCCTTTAGCACGGCAATCTATCGGATACAAAATGGTCTGTCTGTTCAAATATTAATATTAATTAATTGTTTTTAGTTTACTCTTACTTCTGTTATTACTTGTGTTATTTTCCCTGTTAAGAGTTGCAACGTTTTGAATGTTTCTTTATTTCTGTTATTGAGCTAATAAAAACTCACGCGCCACTGCCTGGAGAACCATTATTTAAAGTATATTTACGTGAAAATTTGAAATCGGCAATTATAAGCACCCTGTACGTTTTTGAACCGCTGAATTGGAAAAAAAGGTGTGCTAGATTCTTCGTCTGTTTCTTTGTCGTTAATGCATTCAGAAATGTTTGTGCAGACTGAGCAAACTGCGTCCCAAGAGCCACTTTTGGCTCATTGTTGAAATCATAAAGCTTTGACTGCGTTAGCTTTTCCTCTTCTTGTTATACAAAGTCCTACCACCGGGGGGCACTAATATGGCAAATCTTTTCCAAAAACAAAACTGGCACCAGACATTTGAAGCGCTAATTAAAGACGACGCAACTTTAGCAACTCTGATTCTACTCAAGGTAAACATTACGCTCAAAATTATTTAAATGAGCAAATATTAAGAGTCAGTTTGGCTCAGCAGTTTATCAAAGGATGAGCTGTGGATATAATGTGTAACGGTGTCCAGAGGTTTGAGTTTATTATGTGGTTGGCAATTCACATCTGTAGATCTAAACACTTCCATCTGTGGAGCATCAAGTCTCGCCGTTTTAGTTTTTCATCCCAGCTTGTGTTTCGTCTGCAGTTCGTGTGTGTTGGAGGAAGTCCAAATCGGATGAGATCTTTTGCCCAGTTCATTCATGAGCAACTGGATCAGCCCGGAAACGCTGCAGACATTGCGGACATCTGTGAGGGAACTGACCGCTATTCCATGTACAAAGTGGGACCAGTGCTGTCCATCAGTGTGAGTGTGAAATCACCAGGACGATCTGACCGCTGTGACTGTATGTTTGACCTTTCTGGAATTCAGCTTCCCTTCAAACGGAGACTCTTCTGTTTGAGTTCCAGCTTGGGTAGATTAATCATTACAGCCTCACATGACTGTGAGTTCTGAGGTCTGGAATTAAAAACCAAAGCAAACCCATGGAGTCACAGTGGAACAAATCATACGTTCCAATGGAACGTTTTTGATTTTGATTAACAGAATTCCTGATACAACTTACAATATATGTAAAAATGTATGTTTGAACTGTTAGGTTTGAACGTTCAAGCTGGTAGTAACCAAAGGATGACACTAGAAAATTCCATATTGGGTTCATTTGTAAGTTCAAAAATACCAGTTGTCTTTAAGGTTTTATGAAATTCTGACATTTTGTATGCCATCACGTTTAGGGGGGCAGTCACAATATTTAGGGGGGCATTGGACACCAACAAATGGACACTAGGGAACTAAACACTTAAACAAAAATTGTGAATCCAGAATTTTAAGGGGGGAATCCAGAAAGAGCGCTTAAAACTATTTTTTTTTTCAAAGGAACGTAATATTTGGCATCAAACTAAGAAAAATGAAAAAAAAAAAAAAATAAAAAAAAAATGTTTTAAAATAATGCAATAAAAATTAATAGAATGAAAACAAAAATCAAAACATTGACATGTTTCCGGGCATATTCAAGAATACCACCAGACATAACTTTCTATGAAAAAAAAAAAAAAAATTTCGGGTAAAAATATTGCCCCGCCCCCGGTAGATAAGATTTTTGATATCTGGGAAAAAATGGTATTGATCCCAAATTTTTGTACATTGGACAATACAAACTGCTCTGGAAGCCTAATTAAGCAGTAAATTGGCGCCACCTGGTGTTCCAGCATCAAATTACATCTAAAAGTAAAAATTAGGGAAAAAATTTAGAAAATTTTTTTTTTTGAAAATCTATTAAAAAATCATTAAACATAGCGTGACAGTGGTGTCAAGGGTTGCATTATAGGGTTAACTTACCCGGAGGAGTACTTAACAGGGATGTTTACTTGAGTGGATGCAAATTTAGGCGAGAGGCAATTTGCCAATTGGCACAACATCCTAGAGGGATTGGAAAAGTTAGGGCAAAAAGTTTGAGTTTGAAGTTGTTTCCCTGTGTAAATTGTTCTCTTGTGTGTTGGGCAGCACGGCATGGGCGTTCCCTCCATCTCCATCATGCTGCACGAGCTGATCAAGCTGCTCTATCACGCTCGCTGTCGTGATGTCGTCATCTTCCGCATCGGCACGTCAGGTGGAGTCGGTGAGCAACTTCTGCTTTCTTACATGTTCCCGCTTACTCAACTGGATAGCTAGTGGAGTGTGTTTCTCTACAACAACATCCATTTAGAAAGATCACCTCACATGTTGAAGTCCAAAAGTAAGACCCAGTCAAGTCAAGATTGACTAATCGAGACAAGACGTTACTGCACGTTCGAGCAAATCATTTGCTATTACGTTCCATGTAAATATTAGAAAGTTAATCTATTGCAAAGTCAACGAGAAGAAATGCAGGTAAGGATTCTGAGGGAAGCAAGTATTGTCTAGAAGACACAGAACAAAGACTACTGTTATCATCTTACATGGCAGCAATTTCTTGACGTGATTTCAGGTAAATTGGCTTTACAAAAATTGACCCTACATGTGTGTGTGTGTGTGTGTGTGTGTGTTTACCACACTCTACGATTGGTTGGTCACCAATCCAGGGGGTGTGACCCGCCTCAGGCCCAGAATTGCTAAGACAGACAATAGCTCCCTATAACCTTGAAAAAGAATAAGGGAAAGTTCACTCTAAAAACCTACTACCTGTTGAACATTGGCTGAGACTTTTTCAAAAAACAAGACCTATTGTACCCTTTGGACCATCTAGCTGTTGACCTTTGAATGTCACTTGGATGTGTTGACTGGCTTTCTCTGGATTAGGTCTGGCTGCAGGCACGGTGGTGATCTCAGATAAGGCCGTGGACTCTTTCTTCAGGCCTCAGTTCGAGCAAGTGGTCCTGGGAAAGGTGGTCGTCCGCAGCACAGAGCTGGATGAGGATGTGGCACAACAGCTCCTGCAGTTTTCCTCAGAGCTTTCTGACGTTCCCACCGTCATCGGGAACACAATGTGCACACACGACTTTTATGAAGGTACCTCTGCTGTTGTTTCTCTCCTCGTGCTGCCACGAGACTCATGGTTTGCTCGTGTAGGGCAGGGGAGACTGGATGGAGCGCTGTGCTCGTTCTCCACGGAGGAGAAACTGGAATATCTGAGGAAAGCATATGAGGCGGGAGTCAGGAACATCGAGATGGAATCCACCGTCTTTGCCGCCATGTGTCGCGTCTGCAACCTTAAAGGTGCCGTGTTTCCCAAAAGTTCGAAACTCCCTTAAATCGTGCAGAACTAGGAACTAGAACTAGGAATGGGTTTTATACTGTATGTTTTTCTACAGGCTTTTGGAAGTGAGGCCGTATATTACTGTTTCATAAAAACAAATTGATAAAATAGATGTTCGATAACTCTGTTGAAAAAAAAGCACAATTAGATCAAGATAAAATCAGTTAGAAATTCAAATATTTTCATTTAAAAACGTACAAATCCTAATGTGTGTACGTATGTAAATATACGTAATCAGTATATACAGTGCAGACATTGTAAATGTATATATAGAGTGTATGTGTGTGTGTGTGTTTTATAAAGTCACTTTCTTTCAAGGAATCCCAGCAATGTCATGGACATAAAAACCAGTGCGGAAAGTGTAAAATCTCTCAACGCTTCAGTATCACACAAAAGATAAATTAATTTTGTCTCTTAGCAATTAAGCTTTTTTTCTGAGCTTTTGAAAAACAAATTGTACGTTAAAAACTAAATCAAACAAAAAAAATTAAATAAGTATTTTAATCAGTAGTAATTTACATTGCGTACAATGACATACATGTATGTCAATGAAAAGAGCAATTTGAAAGAATATAGTAAATTGTATAGGTGTACCAAGATGCGGTCACAGAATCTGCCAATCAGCATCAGTGGGAGGGTCTTTGTCATAGCCTTTGTCGTAGTTCTTTGACTATCCACAGTCTTGTAGCCCCTCCCACTGATACTGTTCTGTGACCTCCACCTGAGTTTGGGTTATCTGTTTCTGCGGACACAATTGCTAAAACAATTTGCAAGCTCTTTATATTGTGTCAAGAATATCGTTTCTAGCATGTATGTTAATAATGACTTATCGTTTTTAAGAACACTGGCCCGTGACGCCATTTTACCAAACTAAAGTTTTCACCAAAAATTGATCAAATTTATGAAAGAAAACAAATCCTAGCGCAGTGGTGGCTAGCCTGTCCAGACATCCTGTCTTCATCTTGACTTTGGTGTGTTTTAGCCGCCGTGGTGTGTGTGACGCTGCTGAACCGCTTCGAGGGCGACCAGATCTCCACGCCGCATCACGTCCTCCTGGAGTATCAGCAGAGGCCTCAGTGTCTCGTAGCTTATTTCATCAAGAAGCGTCTGGGTCTGGCCTCCTGAAGCCCCTGCGGTACAGTGGACCGTCTGTTGTGTTGGTGTCTTATTTAAAGTGACCTGAAACTGTTGAGCTTGCAATAATCCTAAATAAGACTTAGTTCACTAATATAAACCAACTTACTGTTGACCTTCATGTCAGATTTTTTCACCAAATAAGACCTAGTGCACTATTTGACGGGCTTTTTGTAAATAACAATTTCATTCATGGTGACATTTGCTTTCTACCTTTGAAATGTTTTTTTCCCCATGCTTTGAGCTTTTAGTTGGGTAGAGACGACTGTGGTGTGTAAAGTTCTGAATGTGAACGAACGTCTTCTGTTCTTTGGAATTCTTCTGTAAATTGAATGAAAAGGAGGCGTCAAAATTATAGAGACGTACAGGTACAGTAATGACTCAGAAAGTCCAGTTTCCTTGGAATCTTGAGCGTGTTTCTGATGTACATCCTATTTATTTTTACATGCGAATGGAGCTTAAAAACACGTGTAAATATTGAAATAAATGTGTTTATGAGCAGAAAACCACGATTCCCATCTGTGTTCCATCTGTGCACACACAAATCAGAATTTGCACATGTGAGTTTTAAATGCGTGAGCTTGAGGACCTGGATTTGAACCTTATAGCTTATATTCTGAAGAACTGAAAATGCTGCTCTAGGTTTAAGTGTGAATGTCTCTGTCACGTTTCACCTTTTGATTGGTTGTTCACTGATCCAGAGTGTGTTCCATGTATTTCTTCTGCTCTCTGTTTGGCCAATGTGTATGTCCCAGAGTTTGTACCAAACTGTCATTGTTAGTGTCACCTTCTCTGTGATTGGTTTGTTTGTGTCCTGCCCTGTGATTGGTCAGTGTACTACGTTGTAAATCCCAGATCTTTTCTTATAATTGGTCAGTATCTGTCCTTCTTTGTGGTTGGTCAATGTGTGCTCACTTTGTAAGAGTCTCCTGCTCTGGTCAGCTGCCATGTGTTCAAATGTTTATTAACGATTATGCTGTTTAATAGGTCACCTCACAGCTAGATTACGCTGTCACCTCACAGCTAGAAGAACTTGCTTGAAACACAGGTTTGAGGCCCATCCTTTCTGTCTGGAGTTTGCATGTTCTCCTCATGCCTGCTTGAGTTTCTTTGGGGTCTCCAGTTTCCTCACCATATTCAAAAATATGCTCTCACTAGCATGTCTGCTCTGCGATTGGTTGACCAGCAATCTTGAGTTAGTCTAATTGGCTCCAGCTTCCCTTGACTCAGAAATTGAAAAGCAGTTCCAGAAAATGGAAACACTCAACTCCATGGAAATCTCTAACAACTTTTAAGAATCACTGCTGAACTTAGTAGTTCAAGTGTTTTTAGTCAATTCTAGGTCCATTAGGTTGATTTGCCTTGACCGTGTGTAATTGTGAAGCTGTGTCATAAAGGAAGCTGAGCTTCTGATTGGCCTTGACCGGAGGCTTGTAAAGGTCAGTGTCGTCACTGGTTAACTAATACCACCAGTAGAGACAGAACATCCAGCTGAAGTCTGAAGTCCATGTTGTCGGTGGTCTGGGGGAGAGGTGGGGAGTATCTGTACTGCAAGCTCAGTTGAGGTTATGAACAGATCATTTGTCAATCAGTGACAATGTGCAGTCAGAAATGAATTCTACGTGATTGTGAAACTGCCTATTGTTATGGAAGATTTGGGAGACAGTGATCATTTGGCCCTTGTAAATACCTCAGACTAAACCATTTCCCATTTCTGGGTCGCGGGGAGCTGGAGCCAATCAGCATCTCTGGACCTGAGTTGGGACATACCCTGGATTGGTAGTCAGCCAATCACAGAATGGGCAAATTTGTGTGTGCGTAGCTTTGAGAAATCTGTAAAACAAGACTTGTACTTGATTTTTCAATTAAATTTGCTCCATATAAATCTTAATTTTAAACATAATTTGACAGTTGCAGACCTTCTCAACACAGCTGAAGAACAACAAAGAACAAAACAAATGATTGTAATTAACAATGACTATTAGCATTGGCTATTAGCAGTGAGCAGCACATAGTCAATGTCATGTCAAGTCAAGTCATCTTTATTTATACAGCACTTTTTAAAAACAGATGAACTGACCAAAGTGTTTTACACTTTAATAGACTTCATAGACTTTAGACCAGGGGTGGGCAAACTTTTTATTTCGCGGGCCACAAAGGGTTCTATCATTTAAAAAAAGGGGCCGGACCAGGGAGCAGGATTGATGAAGTGATTTGGCAAACTTACCTCACTGAAAAAAATAACATATTGGGATATGAAAGAAATATGTTTTATGTCCAAAATAAATTGAAGAGAACGTTACAACAAATTATTCTATTTTGGAAAAAATATCCAACTTTCATTTAATTATTACAAGTTCGGCGTTCAACGCTTCCTGTTAGTTTTCCCATCCCTGATTTAGACTAATTAGTGAAAGTGAAAGGCTATCATGTCATGTGACTTTGGTTACTTCAGAGAGTCAGACTCGACTTATATCGAAATATGAAAAGACTCAAGTACTTGTGTGACTCTAACATGAAAAACTAGCGTCTATTGACTTGTAAAGACTTGTCACTTAAATAGCACTAAAAAGTCGCTACTTCTATTTCCGTTTATGTGCGCGTGCGCATGCGTATGTATGTGTGACAGAGAGCATGCACGTGTTCAAAGTCCCGGAGGAGAGTGTTTACATTCGACCGCGTCGTTTGCAAGATGATACCAAATATAGTTTACGAGAAAGATTACGAGGTGTTCATCAAAAACGAGTGGCAGTATGTAATACATGCGAGGCGAATATTGCAGAGTGCAGACGGAGACGCCACAACTTTCTTCGACACCTGAAGCTGCACAAAGGTACGTTTTTTTAATGAATGTCAAGACTGTGGTATGAGCTGAGTAACCTACTAGCTGCGTGTTTATGTCAATGAGACTGTACATTTCTTCAGCATCACCTTTCAAACGCTATATAATTTGCAAAACTCGAGTCCCTCTCCCTCATACATTTAAAGGAATTAAAAAGACTGAAAAGTGTATTTTAGTGGTGATCCATTTAGTTACAATAAAGTTGCATTGTTTGCATGACAATCTCTTCGTCCAAGTACATGTGCTGGTGTTATGGTTTTTTTTTTATTTAAGTCTGTGTTCAAATTTTCAGGTTAAATTCATTTCAGATAGCCAGGTCCAGTTTTCTGGCCCGTTTTTCTGTTCAACATTTTGTTGTGCATTATTCTGGGAAAATTAGTGTTGTGTCATTTGTGTACGATTCGTTCAAAATGAACAAATCTTTTAAATGACTCGATGAACGATTGGTTCGTTCACTTGTCGCGTGACAGCGTACTAGGCGCGCAGGCTCAGTAGCAAGCAGCATCACGCGAGTTCTTTCTAAATGCTTATTTTCCAATTTACTCTTCATATAGATGTTTTTTGACGCTGTGGGACAATTGGCTTTTTCAATTAAATTTGTCATGTGACTGTCGCGCTGGTTGCACAACGATGGCGTCGTTTGGTCGTGTTAAACGATCTTTCAACACCAGATACAGGACATAGATCAGGTTAATGTGATGTGTATTTGGTAGGTTTTCACATGGCTTTAATTGCTTTGTGGCATTTGCTGTATTATATGTTGTCCGCTGAAGCGAATCGTGTTGTCTTTTGTATAGTGTTGAGAAAGTATTGTCACCGCAACAGCGCCACATGCTGTACAAAACGAACGAATAGCTTAAAATTATTAATTAAAAGAACAGATTAAAGAACAAATAAGACGCAGAAAATTCAGAATTTCACATGAATTCCAGAAAATTACATTTGTATCTTTTTGTGTCTGAGCTATGTTTTTTTTCTTTCCTTTTCATGTTTGTTTAATAAATGGATGATTCAACCATACATAAAGTATAGAGAAAGAAAAGTCTCTATTCTTTCTCTAAAAAGAGAAAGAAAAGGCTATTGACTTGGACTTTACTTGTGACTTTCCTAACAATGATTTTGTCCCTCCTCTGGTTAATCTGTTAAAGAAAGTTCTGGAATGTGTTGCGTAATTGGTGGTTGTTACCGCTTTAGACTAATTAGTGGATTTGCCATCACCTGTCAGCTAACCTATATAAGGGACGGTTTTGTGTTCAGTGGTTTTTGTAATCACTGTCTTGAG
>CM051497.1:24257026-24299526 GCA_028031935.1 Paedocypris micromegethes | reverse complement strand
AGTTAAATGATAATAAAGTATTATAAAATAATATGATTTGCGGTAGACTGAATGAAACCAAAAGTAGAAAAAGTGCTTCGCAAGTGGGCGACGCAATATAGTGCGTTTGGCACCTGTAACAAAATAAAACATTTGCAAAAGTATGGAGTTAATGTACGTAGTGTCATTTCAAAACATATAAAGTGGTTAAATATATTAGCGCAATATTTTTCTTTAAGTGATTTTATTACCTTTCCAAATTGACACTGTGGATGTTAATCACGAGAACACTACTTATCATTTTGACAATCGCAAGTGTTTGATACACAGGGTCTCGATACAGTATTAGTTGGCTACTAATGTTTTCACAGTGAATGTTTTTTTTTACAAAATAATATTTAAACAAACACATAGCTTCACCAGGTGAGCTGCTTCGCTCGGGGCTTAATAAACGTCAAATGTTGTACGTTGCTTTCGTAATTGAGAGTTTCTGTTGTGTCGGCAGGAGGAACTGTGGCTCCAGGATCTGCCACTTCACGCCATGGAGTCAGACAACAACGCCAACCGAGTCTTGGCCTCCGTCAAAGAGCAGGTGCGTTTCATTAACTGCTTGGCATTCACGTTTATTCCTGTTTTCATAAGTTCATCTTTCTATTGAAGTCTGGTCAAGGGGTTATTAAATATTGACAAGTGTTTAATTATGGGAAGATTAGAGTCGTATTGTGAATTTGACAATTTTTAGGGCTCAGCTATATGGACAAAAAAATCATAGCAGGTTTTTTCAAACGAACATTCAAATAACAACTTGGTTTGTGATTTTAACAGTTTTAGATTTCATATATCATTTCATATATAGTTTCATTTAATCATCGCTCTCTCTCACACACACACACACACACACACACACTCTCTGTCCATTTGAGACTTTTCACTTTACCCGTCTTTTAACACACACACACACACACACACTTGTACAAAGACAAACACATTTTCAGAGTTTACACTGCAGTCAAGGTAAAGATGTTGTCAGCTCAACCCCTGTAAAAACACACACACACACACACACACACACACACACCACACACACACACACACACACACACACGTTCAGAGAGCCTTAGAGAGTCAGAGTTAAAGGTCTCTCTCTGTCACACACATTTTTAGAGTGCTTGAGTGAGCCAAAGTAAAGTCCTGACCATTTCAACCCCCAGCAACACACACACACACACACACACACACAGAGGTATGTGGTGGTTTGGAGCTCGTGGTACTCAAGTGTCAGAGCAGTGCTGTACTTTCTGCTGGTGTGAGGAGAAAGTCGTGTGTGTGTTCAACATTCATTATGAGGACACGTGTCCTCGTGTAAACTTCACGACATGTTGCAGCTGCAGCTTTAATTAAACTTTAATGCACTTTATTGTTAATGTCACTTGGTCTCTTCGGCCGGTCAAACAGAAACTACATCACGATGGGATTGACGATGATGATGATAAACTCACGCTGTAATAAAAAAGTTTTTTTATTGTGATTTTTTTTTTCCTTTTTTGTGCAGGAGCTACAATTCGAGCGCTTGACTCGGGAGCTGGAGATGGAGCGGCAGATCGTGGCCACTCAGCTGGAACGATGCCGACTGGGTTCGGAATCTCCCGGAGCTGCTAGTGCTAGGTGCTGTGCGCGCTAGCACTAATATTATTTTATTGATAATAAAATTATAAATAATTATAATAATAATAATAAATAAAATACATTTTATTTTAGGGTACATTTTGAGACCCTCAAAATTATAAAAAAAAAAAAAACCAGCACAGATATTCTAGGAATGATGAGGGGAAAATTGTTGCAGAAAATGGTAGTTTCTGAAGGAGCTGTAAGCCAAAGCCCTACCAACCAATCAGAGTGGAGTTCTGCATGGCCACACCCCCGATCGGGAACCAGTTTTCAACTGGAAAGTCAAAGATGCATTTTTGTGTGTTGATCCATCAACATTTTAAGTTTTAAAAATTTGAATGTAAATGCTCAACTTGTTTGTTTTTTTTCTTTGATAGCGTTACGCGTTTGGTTTTAAGTCTTTTTTTTAAATCAGCATTAGGCTTTTAAAATTGATCGTTAAATTCAACTGAATTTTGCGTTCTATTACAGATTATGAATAGGTTTTTTTGCAGGGTTCCCATGGGTGCTTGAAAATGCTTATGACTTTTAATAATGTGTTTTCACTTTTTTTATTGGTCGTACGAGATTTCGACGCTACGCAATCTTTATGTAAAGAATAAAATAACATAAACATTTTAATGCATTGACACAGTGATCCCCAACTTTTTGTCGTCACAAACAGTCTGATAATTTTTACCGCGATCTTGGGTTGGGTAATTTTTCATATTTGAGTATTTAATTTAGTATTTGACGTAGTAGTATTTATTTGTATTTAAACGTGTGTTTAAAAACACAACAGTTGTACCAAAAGACAAATAAAAAGTGATTTAGCGTCTAACTAGAATGAGGACTAAAAAACCCTGAAAATTGACCTTGAACGTCTTCAAAAAGTGCTTGATCTTTATCTTATTTTTAAAGTAGGAATCCTGTATTCGATGTATAATTTTGTGTCATCAATTCTTTTTAAGTGACGTAAACAAGAGTTTGCCTTGGAACAACCGCAGACGCAGAGAATTGCGTTTCTATTCTACACTTGTGTGGCAATGATGAACCGGATGAACTCGCGCTGACGTGTCTCCTTCTGTCTCTGCAGCTCCTCTGAGAAGTCTCTCCCGTGGAAGTCTACAGGTAGAAATCTTTTCATAACCAGTTTGATTTTGAAAAATATCCTACAAGAAATGATTAGTGAGTGAAACACACACAGAGTCACCGACTAATCCATTAACATTTCTACGGAGTGAAATTTTACAGACTCGTGTACTCATCTCGTCTTGAGCAAAAATTGTGTGATTTCTCGTCTTCCTTCCGCCTCAAAGTAATGTTCCTCACTGAGATGAATTAACACGCTCTTCATCCGTTCCAGTCCTTCCAAAAATGGCAATATGAATAATTGTATTTTTTAAATATTTTGCTCTGTTGTTAAATAAAGAACATGCTTTAAGACCAAAATTGTACAGAAACATGCAATTTGCATTGATAAAACATGCTGCTGTGTTATATTTTAACTTGCATATATACTTCTATTTAATATACAGTTTTGTAGCGTGATGATGACAGCATTGAGCTGAGGAAGTCTCCTGTGGAGGCGGAGCTTAGAAAAATTTCTACACTTTTGTGTCGAGTTTTGAAAAATTGAAGCGACACGTTCAGCTTCAGAATTCAGAAATCAGAAAACTTTATTGGCCAAGTTGCGATGACAACAGGGAATTGAGTTTGACTGACTCCGTCTTTACCCCTCTTTCGAAAAATATAAACATAAATATATAAATGAAAAATAAAAAGAAAGAAACAAGAAAAGGGAAAATAAAAACAATGGCATGAAATAAGGGAAACATAAATAACATAATAAACATAAATAAGGGAAACATAAATAACGTTATTGCACATTAGCAGTTATTGCACATGTTTCAGGCTGTGTGTGAATTCTGCCAATTGTAGATGCTGAAGGTTCGAACGTGAGCGAGTCCTTGAAGTGCACACCATAATTTAACATCTCGCCAGAATTTCTCGTTTTTAATTTACTGGTCATCATCTTCCTCTTTTTGTCATCGGAACAGCATTACAAGAATTACAAATCATTACAAAATAATTTGCACTACGTCAAAACCACTGGTGCGACGAATCTCTGCGTTTACTCTTCGAGTTGAATACGTGAAGCGATGGAGAGGGTTGGAGGCGGGGTTATGCTCTGATGTCACTGATCACGTCTCTTACTCGGATATAATTTTATCTCTCACCTAACAAAGTACAAAATCAACTAACTATGACTCATCTCTCAGGAAGCTTGTATTATTTTATTGTATCAGAGTAATCTTAAAAAATATTTTCTTATTGGTTCTATTCAATAACTATTACTTCCCTTCGATCCAGTGTGAAGGGGCAAGAAGGTTGTTAATCGATTCTTCTGCGTCTGTAGGAAACTCTCGCAGCTCCACTCAGATGAACTCCTACTCTGACAGCGGATACCAGGACGCCGTCAGCTACCACGACACGCAGATGCAGTGCAAGAGCGAGCTGAGAGTGCAGCACTCCTTCCCCGGGTCAGTCGGAAGCTTCCGGCCCTCGAGGGCCGAGGGCCAGGCTGCAAGACAGGTAACGGTGTCATCATCAGCTGGTGTTCTCTTGTCAAACTCTCGTGGGTTCTTGAGTTCACGGTTAAGATATCGACCAATCACGATGTGACGCACAATTAACCACCCACCAAATTTGACATTGACTGTTATTTAGTATTTAACAATTATTTGTACGCAAAACATGGTTTGTGTGGATAGCCCCTTTCACAGCAATGGCGGTACAATGCTAAAGAATTACGGGAATTACTTTACCGGTGAAGACTGTTCACACAAGCACTGCAATTCCGGCATTTTACCAGTAAAACATCATTCACACAGTGTTTTCAGAATACCAGTATTTTCAGTGACGTCATTAACTGGCGACACCTTTTAAACAGCTGCAAGGCTTTTGAACGAGAGAGCGTTTTAAATGCTTTTGAAGAGTACACACGCGACCCTTGTCAGAATGATCAGATTCAGAGCAGTCTTTTTTATGCCTGCATGCTTATTCGCACACGGGGACATTTGACGGAAGTTTTCCGTTTGCCGGAACAAATTTATCCGCATATGTCTGTTCATATAGGACTGCATGCCGCTAATTTTCCCGTAAGGTCTGTATGTGTGAAGGGGGCTAATGTATACATTTTGTATAAATACGGTTTTTCTGGAGAGTTTACGAGCTTTTTGTGTCTCGCAGGGTCCAGGCGTGACGGCACCGAGTCAGTTGCGAAGGGACGGGTCGATGTCTATCCCGTACAACTTCAGGGTCTCTACTTCTCGGGGGTCTCTGCGTGGCACAGCGTCCTATGGATATCCCATCCTGACCGAACCCTCCACTTTCACAAGCACAAGTCTTTCCGGAGTCTCGCAGAAGAACTCGCCCGAGAACCGGAGAACCCGCTCGAGTCTCACACACTCCCACTCGGTCAGGACCACCTCGCCTGGGTCTCCTCCGCTGGGCTCCGTGGGGGCAGACGGCCAGCAGATGTTCACCTTACCTCCTCGAGCAGGAATGACGGCGGTCCCCGAGCATTACGAGTCCATGAAGCCCAGAACTTTCCACCCCGATGGGTCTGAGCCGTACAATATATACAATTACGAGAATTATGGACGGATTCCCACCTTCACAGGTAAGAGGCTATTTTTATACTTGGCCGTAGTTTTTTTTTGGCAGAGTCATGGAATTTGTTGTTTTATATTTTGATTTAAATTCTGTTTTTCTTTTTTTGAACGGATGAAGCGGGAAAATAGCCTTCACTGTTTTTCTTGAATAGTTTCTCTTCAACTCATGAACAGGTTTTAATTTATTTTTCTGTGTCTTTTTTATTTTTATTTTTACATTTTTAAGTGTCTTCTTTACAACTAGAACACCAAAAAATTACAAATCCACTAAATAAGAAAAATACACACAAAAAACATTGTTCTGCAAGGATTCTGCAACAAACAAATTCAAATTTTTGCAGGGCAAGAGTGAGCTGAGGATTCTGCAACAAACAATCCAAATTTTGTGAATTAAAAACAAATTATCTGTTTTATTCCCAATTTGTTCCTCAATTGTTTCTAGTGCGTTCAGTGGACGCGGACGGCTAAAAAAAGCAAAATATTTCTTCTGTTCTCGCTATGTGATTGGTTCAAAAAGTGAAGATCAACAAAACAAATTAAAGTGTAAATAAAATCTGTGATATCACTGCAGTCTTGTTTGGTTCAGATTTGCACACCATTTGTGCAAGTATTTACGGAGCTGTGCTTTCTAGAACAAGTCAGCTCACAGACAAAACGATAGAAAACAAAAGTTTCTAAATGTAGTGTGGTACTGTGTTGGTCAGGTGTCGGAGCGTTGAGTTCCAGTCCACACGGCTGGAGCGCCGCGGAGCCCTGGTCAGTCACTCCCAGCGATGGATGTGTCACGCTGGTGTACGAAGGCGACACTTTCCAGCGACCCCAGTACCACGAGCCGCACACTGGCCTCTACAGGTCGTCGTTTGGTAAGGTTCCAGACCAACGGCAACATCGGAAGTGAATATATCACGTATTTACGCGAATATAAGCGCAATTTTATTGGATGAAGTCAAATCAAACTAATTATAATCATTAATATTTGAACTATATTGGATCCGGTAGATCCTCACTTACGCCTAAAAACTAGACCAGCATGCAAAATCTTAGGAGGAAAAAGAAAACGGTTCAAAACGAAGAACACCAGAGTCGAACACAATCAAATCGCTCTCTCTGCTGCACATAGAAAAACGTGCCTGTTCCAATATTTACGTCTAACAAAAACCGAGCGCAGTCAGCTTTTACCCTTTGCTCTTTTAGTGCAAAGTCTCATGGGAACCAGCGAACACATTATGGGAGCTCAAATTCTTAAGTAACACGAGTCACAAGTTAGGTTTGTTAAATACAGAAAAAAATAATGATTTAGCAAGAACCTAAAATAGTTCGAACCTAAATATTTTTAGAAAAAAAAATTCTAAAAGAATTTAGAACCTAAATATTTTGGTGGTGTTTATATTCGTGTAATTACGGTATATTAAGTGCAAATGGCAATGTGAATGATATGAATGTAAAAATAACAAACTTTTTTTGAATTGAAACCATCTGTAAACCAAAGACTCCACTTTACGGGTTATTCGCGGTATGAGTTAAAATTCATATTACAGTATTTTCTAGTGTACAGACGGTATCGGTGTTATATCACGGTATGGGAGGTTGGATATTACATTTTAGTAGACGCTTAAATGCATTACGTATAGGAAATTTGTATTATAATTTTATTAAAAGTAAGATTTCAGGCACGTAAAAGCAGCTGCCATTTATAGTACTGTATATTTTTTTAAAGTAGCCCTGGTGTGAGAGAGACACACAGAGACACACAGAGAGCAGCAGCAGCTTTGTTTCTTCTCTTCGTTTGTAAACGTTGTCATGCTTTCTAGAGCTGCAACGAGTAGTTGACGCAATCGATTACGTAAATACTTCGACGCAAAACTATGTGCGTCGGTCTGTCGATTGTTTTTATTTTTTCAAACATGGCGGCGCAGGAAACGAACTGTTCAAACGATGGCAAAAAAGTCATCAAAAGTGTGGGAAACAAAAAAGGAAGATCAAGGTCTCTGTCGTTAGGACACATTTTGACTTCAGGGAGGATGACATAGAAGAAAATAAACTTTAATGACGACACTGAGGCAAAGCTAATGGAACACAGAAAGCGTTGTAACAGGCTGAACTAACTGAACACCAACTGTAAGTGTTGAGTCTGTTTAATGTTTCTCCAATGTCTGTTTAATGTGCATTTTAAGAGCTGCTGTTTTAGTTGAAATCGGTAAAGACGCGCTCACGTTAGATTTGGATCACAGACTCGCGCGCCGACTCCTCGAAGTGTGTCTCTCTCCCTCTCTCTCACTCTCTCTCCCTCTCTCACTCTCACTCTCTCACTCTATTTCTCTCTCTGTCTCAACTGTGTTTAACAGAGTGCAATTTTCATTACTGCAATCTGTTGTTTACGTTGACACGTTGCACATGCAGAAAATACACAGGATTTTCTATTCATATCTTAAATAAATACAATTAATAATAGTTGTTTTATTTAGAAGAGAACTGCTCATTTTCCATGTAAATACGAAAATATTTAGGCACTTTGCTTTAATTTCAGTTTGTTGATGTTAAATAAATATGTAGAATCTTTGTGTTTCCTTAAATTATTTTAAAACTTGATTTTAAAAGTAAACAAAAAAAAAGAACAAGTATCACCCCTGAGCATGTAGACATACTAACTTTTTTGCATTGGAATTGTGTGTGTGATTACATTTTTTTTGGGATAGATATTTTATTTTGCACTTTAATATTTACAGTCAATCTTACTGAATTCATTTTGCACTGATTTTGTGTTAAGAACATATAAGGCCTTATAATTTATTTAAATTAAAATTTTTATGTCTTTTAATTTGGCCTACATGTATTGTTTGTAAGGGATATTGAAACGTACCATGTGGTTATGTGCAAGATAAGATTTAGTTTTTAAGTTGATTTGTTGTTGGCTGAATTTAAATGCACTTTACAGGGGGGGTGCATCTTTAATCAGTTTGTGTGTGTGTGTACCCCTATGTTTCATATTGCCTTTGTGTTTAAAAAAGACTTAATTAAAAACCAAATAACATGTTTTTGTTACTTTTTTATGAACAAATAATCGCTTGAGAAATATAATTGTGAGATTAATCGAAAAATTAGACAATAGATTATTCCATTAACCGAAATAATTGGTAAGAAAATAATCACTAGCGGCAGCCCTAATGCTTTCCCACGGATGACATGTTGTGTCTCGCACGCAAGTCTGTGAATCTAACGACGTGTGACACCAACGTTTACACATGAAAACAGATAGAAAGGTATTTTCTTTGATAGAAAATAAAATGAGCAGAAACAGCGCTGCCCTGTGCACGTCTTTCTCTGATCTCTTGCTCTCTAATGCTGAATTTTCCTTATCCGCGAATGTTTTGCAAGTTACTTTACCATTGATTCGACTACAAAATGTGATGGAAAGTCATTGATCGTGCAAACAAAGACGTGACTTATTATGTTTTAGATGTTTGATTTAATCAGGCCTTCAAGCCCCAGTAATATTATACTGTTAGTAGAGCAATTTGTGTGTTTTTTTTCTGATGTGTTTTTTTATATATATACACATTTAATGCTATTTCCAGGCTGCCTGGAAATTAATTAATGAGCTACATGGCGATTGCGGAGAGATGAATAGAAACAGAAAGAAGTACAGTCGACTCCGCTAAATCAGGGTTATCCTGCCAAAACAAAAGGATGTCTTCTAACGCAAATTTCCGAGGCTATACCATGGCAAAAAACTCTTTCGTGGGCCAAATTTTGAGGAGAGATGAAAACAATTTCCCAATAATTGCCAGCTTTCAGATGTGAAATCTGTGGAAAAACACACATAATTCCGTGGCGGCGCGTGTGTCTCTGCTATTTAGAGAGGGGAAGACACACCCAACAGTCTCTCTTTTACTCAAACGCTGTCACTAAACAAAGGATTTATCAGCATCAATAATGATCTTAGATGTTGTTGTTAATGAATGAGCTGGGCAGCAGCTAGATACTCAATTGCTGTATTTAGAGAAGCAAATGTTCAATATCCGTCATGCAACAGGCTCCTCTTCGCAATATAGGGAGAGATTTAAATCCGTGCAAGGGGAGATCACCATCCATACATGCTAAAAACAGGAACGAGGACCAAGAAAACAAGACACCGGGAATATACGGGGGAAAACGGTCCAATCATTCATGACTATATACTGACACGCACTGCCGCACACGCGTGCTGGTCTCTTTGCGCTTTATTTCGGCTCTTAATGGAAACAGTGATTGGTTGGTGGAGGCTTCTGGAGGGGGGCGTGTCCTTTATTGGGGTAGCTGCTTAATTGGCCCAAACTGTCGCGTCCCAATGTGGTCTGATTAAGCGAAGTCGACTGTACTGGACAGCGAGTCGTGTGTTCAACGACTTTTTGGTGCACAAGTTCGCTCGTTTGAGTGCTTGCTGTCCAACTATGGCTCGGAGTGAGCTCTCCTCTTTCTCAACAGCCAGAGGAAGAACGTGCTAGAGCTAAATAGTTGAGTGATAGGTAAAAGGTTGCGATTTCGATTCTACCCCTTCACGATCTTAATTCAGCATTCATACGATTCTGCCAAACTTTCTGATATACGACCAGCGGTTTCTGTCAGACCGCTCGTCTGCTTTACTTTACTTTTACTTTACAGTCATTTAGGAGACGCTTTTATCCAAAGTTACGACACGAAAGTTACGTGTTACCACTTATGTCATAACAATTTTACCGTTCAACAAATTCACATCAAAATACTGTGTAATAAAACGTGTATGTGCAAAAATCCCGATAGGTGCCATACAAATGAAATGTATAATTATTGTTGTTATCAATATTATAAAACGTACAAATTATCAGATGATGAAGATGCTACGATTCTGAATGTGTTTAAGCGCTCGCTAAACTCCCCTCCCACTTCCTGGTCAAGCGGCTGCCAATCACATTCTCACCAGCCAATCAGAGTAAGGGGTACACGTGAACAAGACAAAAAAAAAAAGTCTACTTGCGCAAGCATCACAGGAAACCTAGTTATGTGCGATCATTTAAATATTATAAAGGAAAGATGATTGTGTCGAGTTATACAGTTAAATAAACCGGGAGAATGAAGTAGACACACAACAGGAAAGTAATTCTGATATCAACTCCCGACTTTTTACAACCTGAAAAAGGATTTTATTCTGGTGTGTGTGTGTGTGTGTGTGTGTGTGTGTGTGTGTGTGTGTGTGTGTGTGTGTGTGTGTTTACTGCGGTTTCAAACCAGAAGATGACACTCAGCAAACCACATACAGCAAACATTTGAGGACACAATGATTAGCCCCGCCTACAAAATAATCATTGTTTGATAAGTATGTCCAGTGCTTTCAAACAGCTAATAATTTTGTCCTCAACTGTACATAATCATGTTTATTTTTAAATTTATTACAACATTACTTTTACATTATATTGTTTCATTCAATTTATTTACATTTGAAGTATTACAAGTAATATTTGTTATTTTATTGCTTTTTGACAAACTGATTTTCAGGGTTGAATAGTTAAAATAATAAAATATCCAGAAAGAATTGTGATTTTTATTTTAAGCAAAAAAATCGTAATTCTCTTTTTATCCAGAATCGTGCAGCTCTAGTACGTGCTTGTTCACTGGCTGTAAAGGAAGAGTGAAAGAGGAAGAGGAAGGAGAGGAAGAGTGAAAGACTGCAAAGTGCACACGCACCTGCTCTTGCCATCTTCATGCTTGGCAAAATGCTTATTGTTTCATGATTGACAGTCGAAAAATAAATAATACAGTCAATAATACAATAATACGTGTGTTGAGTCCTGAAAGGGGCGGGGCCAGTGTGAAAGTATACGAGTACACAATTACTTATGCAGCTCATCTACCGCGTGACCGGGTACTCAATAGTCGGACTCCGGTCCGCATCCGGACCCAGACGCGATTATGTTTGGACCGACGGCAAAACCAGCATGCTACTCTTGTGATCATAATCCAAAGGCGTTTTTTAGTCGATCACGCAATTTTGATCCAGCAATATTTATTCACTCACTCACACACACACACGAACGCAAACAAATATATTTATAAATGTATATAATTTATCTTGTACTCGTTTTAGCTGCGGCATTTGTCCAATCACAGCCGCTGTAAGAGCAACGTGACAACTACGTCATCTGCGCTCTGGCGGCATTCGGTTACTTTAAAACTTAGTCGCTCGATCAGGTCTTCAGGGTAGCCAGGCGAACGGCCGCTCTGTCGTTTGCGTAAATCGAGAGATTTTTTTAACCTTAAAGAATATGGCGAGCTCAAAGCTGGCCGTCGATTAGAAAAGAAAAGTTGACTTTGAAAACTGCGAGTTTAAGAGCGAGTGGACAGAATAATATGCATCCGCGCGAAGCAGAAAACCAATGTGTTTAATCTGCAACGAGTCGGTCGCGATCATCAAAAGTGATCGTGAAATGCCATTATTAATCCAAGCACGCACAATTTGAACAAATTCCACACACACACACACACAGGCAACGAACGTCTCACGTGTGTCCTGGGACAACACAAAACACCTTTCTCTATTGCTGAAATAGTCAATGAGTGTGTGAGTGAAGTGGTGACTGCTCTGTTTGAAGGGACTCAAAAGGATAATTCACAATTTATGATTTTTCTCAGATTGTTTGATGAAGAAAAGTGAGGTGAACTATATTGTGTCAAATTTATGAAGATGTTTTGGGTCTTACAAACCTCACACAAGGAGAGGTTCGAGATCGAGAGATTAACCTGAAGCATGTTGTTTCTATACGAATGACGTGCCATTCACATAGTGGTTCATTTTTGCAACTTGACCGATATTTTGCCGGACCTCGGACTGAACGGAAATTTCGTAAGTGGACCCTTCAAGTTTATAATTGAGGACCCCTGGCGTAGAGCTTCTTTATAGTTCTACAACCTGATTGGCTGATGATTAAAGGCCTGAACCCTTCAACTTCTGCTTGCGGCTGTATTTTTGAAGTACATATTCTTGATGGCATTTAGCTTCTTCTGTGCTTTAATCCTGCTGTGGGTGTTTTTCAGGCGTGGGGAACCTTCAGCGAAGCTCCAGCCAGTGCAGCAGCGCCACCTACCGCAAACACTACAACTCGGGCACGTACTGGCCCGCGGAGCCCGGCTACATGCCGGTGGTAATGGACGACGAGGCCTCGGTGGACAGCATGCAGAAGAACCCCAGGTAGAGCAACTCTGCAGGGTGTGTCGCAGAGTAAAAGCGGATTCTGGCGTGACATGCGACACTAGGGTGCGATCTAACGTCATGCTGAGGTTGCTTTCCATTTTAGCATTTTAGAGCTGCATGTGGAATTTTCAAACACTTGATTTATGTTCCATTCACCCCAACGATCCTCATCTAGTCTGCTGACGTTCCAGGCTATTGGGAGCAATGCTTGCTTGGTTTGTGCAGAAGCCTCTCACCCGAGACGTCTGGCTTTCTGTTTGGCAGCCATATTAACTATGCTGTCAGACAGAGACTTTAGAAAGTATTGTTAGCTGCATGCTTAAGGTTCCCACAGCTTTTGCTTTGATCGCTTGTGCCTGACCAGTTTGTGTTTTTTCACCTATTGTCTGTAACTTCTGCCGTTCAGTTTTTAAATTCTGTAAATTGCTGTTCCATTTTTTTTTTTCACTGTCTTGACTTCTTACCTTTGGGTGTTTGGCTGTTGACTTAATTCTTGAGTTTTGCCTGTGGTGGGTTAGTAAGCAATACATGAATTTAAACGCGTCTAAAGAATTCACACTGAAAATAGGAAAATATTGCTGCAAGCGGCAATTAATGGGACTACTTTAACAAACGAATGGAAAAAACAATTTTGTTTCCAATTGTGCAATTACTACTTTTTTATACAACAAAGCCATAAAAATGATTCATTAATCATCATGTTAAAATGTTCACTTAATCGATATTTTGATTTCAGGCCAAATCGCCCAGATCAGTGACGTGTCGTAAAATGTTTTAAATTTTAATTAGAAAACATTGAAAATAATTTATTTTGTTTCGAAAAGTGCAATTACTACCTTTTTATAAAAACAACAGGTCAAAATTAATTGTTCATTAATCGTAATCATGTTAAAATGTTCACTTAATCGAGATTTAAATTTTTGGCTAAATTGCCCAGATCTACCATAGTGTGTTATGTAAAATTGTAAAATTTACAGAACTTTAAATTTATCATGTTAAAACGTTCACTTAATCGAGATTCACGAGATTTCTGATTTCCTGTGTGTTTCAGAGAGATCCTGTGGCGAGACCCAGAGCTTCTGGAGGTCATCATCATGCTCCAGCATCAGTTTCCGTCAGTGCAGGCCAATGCTGCGGCCTATCTGCAACATCTCTGCTACAAAGACAGCCGCGTCAAGAACGAGGTACACGCTCACGGTTTGATGCGCATTTATGATATGAATATTTTCTGGAATAGATGATCAGTCTAGCATTGTTGCCAGTTTGCTATAGCATTTAGCAGTGTTTTTAATTTATATATATTTTACAAGTGATGCTGTACGTTTGTGGTACAGTAAGAGCCTGGGTATGAGCCTGACTCTAATTTACTTGTATGTTTGTTGGAGCTGCACAATTAATTGTTAAAATGTCTTGATCTTGATTCTGCACCCCTCACAATTTTAATCCAGAATTTATACAATTCAGCCAAAAGCGTCTGATCTCAAATCTCTTCTGCTCGAGTACAAATCTTTTTCGCCCTGATTGGTCAAAGCGGACCAATCGCAAAGCATTTTTACAAATGATTTAAAAGATTTTTTTCTTTCCATCATTACTTTTAATTACAGAATTTTCATTACTTTCTTTACATACATTACATGCACAAGTTTAGAGCATAGAGTAATATGTGTTGTTTAATAATAGTGATATGTGTAAAACGTGTAAGTAATGTGTTGTTTTTTTTTACATGTTATGTTTGACAATCTGATGTTTATGGTTAAATCTTTAAAATAAAGAAAACATTTCCAGAATCTGATCTTTATAAAAATGTGATTCTCATTTCATCCAGAATTGTGCAGCTCTAATGTTTCCAGCCAAACAATAAACGTTGACCTCTAGTTTATTAGATTTCTTTATTCCACTCCCTTCTCAACTAAATGCATTTCTCGGTTTTCTATTGCGATTGTTTGACCCTTATTGCCAGAAATTGCATTTGACACAGCATTCGACCACTTTGTTTTTCAAAGCAAAACCAGTTTGAGATTAAATTATGGTTGAGATTATTGGAAATTATGGATAAATTATTGATATAACTTATCAATATTCCTCTAAAACTTAAAAGATTGCTGATTTTAAATTCCTATAATTAGATCTAATTTTGCAACCGGAATTTTTTTGTTTGATCAAGGGACTGTAAATTGTGACTTGGCGTTGTAAGTCGTTTAATAATTAATCAGCCGCTAGATCATTGTAAGGCGTGTCCCAAACAAAGAGAAGTTGAAGTGTTTGTATGTAGGTGTGTGACTGCTGTCATGGGCCCCAAATAGACTTTATATGAAACCAAAATTGGGTTTCTACTAGTTCTGGGATGTAAACCAGTGTTTAGTTGTGGCACTAATTTTGCAATATCGTGGATACCAACACACATCCATGAATTACATTTTTGTATATAAACACTTTAATACAACGTAACACGTTTGTTTCGTTACAACCTTTAATGACGACACAGACACACAGCTAATGGAACACAGAAAGCGTCGTAACTGGCTGAATTAATCGATCACACCCGCGAGAAGCTCCAATGTCTGTGTAGAGTCTTCAAGAGCGACTCTACTAACAAAGAGAACTGTAAAGACGCACACGCAGCTCTGTTTCTGCTTATTTTTATATCAAAGTTGTTTGTAAACATGTGTTCCACACGATGTTTGGATTCAGACTCATGCTCCGTCACACACGAGGGAGAGCAAGAAAGAAAGAAAGCGTGACAACGTAAACTCTCTGCCTCTGTTCTCTCTCTCTCTTATCTCTGTCTCTCACTCACTCTTATAACCACCTAGTTTGATGAAACGCCTTCTCCCACTAAGCTGAAGCTCCTGTTGCGCAGGTGTTCCGTCTGGGGGGAATCAAGCACCTGGTGGAGCTGTTGGATCACAAGGTCCTGGAGGTGCATCGGCACGCCTGCGGAGCCCTCAGGAACCTGGTGTACGGCCGAGCCACAGACAACAACAAGATCGCCGTGGAGAAAGAAGGGGGAATCCCTGCTCTCCTCAAGCTTCTGAGAGACACGGTGGACAGCGAAGTGCGAGAGCTCGTCACAGGTCAGCTCATCCTCACAATCTTCTGTGCTGTTTGATCTCGCAGGAAGAGCGTTTCATCACCTCTGCTCTGCTGTCATCAGACGCCTGGCTAATGCAGTCGCTAAAATGCACGTCCCCGACCTTTGACCCCGAGACTCACTTCAGTCATCGGGTTCCAAACAGACGACTGAGTGAAACGACAGGAGACGTTTAGAGCAGCAGAAACATGTCTTGTTATCTCGAGATTCTGCCTTAACCAACTCGAGATTGTTTCCTTGTGTTGTTTCATTCAACTGATTATCTCAATATCACGACGACTCGGAGTTATTGTCTTGAAATGGCGACTTCTGTGCTTATATTTGTGTTAAAGTATTTGGATTTTAGGGCGGTGCTTATAATTGTCAATTTCATATATGCAATATAAAATTGAGCAGCCATTTTCCCCATTTCAAATCAAGAGTAATCACAAATAAACATAAATACGTCGTCTATGTACATCGTCTATATATGCGTGTGCGTTGTGCCCTCCTTGCTTTCTTTAAATAATGGTTCCGGAGGCAGACGTGCATATAAGCTTTTATTGGCTCAACAGAAATAAAGAAACTTTAACCACTCAGTGACACTAAGCAGTGGATAAATAACACTGAAGAAATAAAAATAAACAAGACACAATCAATTAAAATTTGGAACGAAACAAAAAAGCAGGCAGAAGCATCGAAAACGAAGAACACAGACAAGTAGCAATAAAACCAGAGAAGAAACACATTCAAAATGCTCGGTCTGCTGCAACAAGGCAAAGCAATACTTCTGATAAATACGTCTGATTAAGTTTGGGAAAAGATTTAGTCTCTGACTGGCATGCAAAGGATCATGGGAGGTCAGCCGCTGAGGCTTCTGGGTCTAATACTAATCGCTGTAATAGATTGTTTTAATGTATTATTCAAGTAAAATAACGAAGTGATACAAGTCACAAGTTCGGTTTGTTAAATAAAAAAAAAGAAAGATTTCAAAAGACTTAAATATTCAGAAGATTCAGATATATTTTTTTTTCTGTTTTGTAGGGGAGGGTGCTTACATTTGCGTAAATAGTTTTCCATTAGACAACTTTATTCGAACGTATGTCATCATTTCTTTCAAGTTTTTGTCCCAATATTGGGATTGTGTTTGAGTTATCAAAGGTCACGACCTCGTTTAAATTAACATTCTGATATCGCCACAGTTTTCTTCTCTTTCTTGCTCTGCTTCTGTTTCTCGTCTTTCTTTTTGTCACTGTGGAATCTTCTCTTTCTCTCCCTATCTCAATCTAATAAACCATCAAATGCTTCATAGAATTCCGTTAACCTTCGCTGTAAACATGTCTGCGTGCAGGTGTACTGTGGAACCTGTCGTCCTGTGAGCACCTGAAGATTCCCATCATCCGGGATGCGCTGGGAACCTTGACCAACGTGGTGATCGTCCCGCACTCGGGCTGGGACAGCGGCAACTTCCACCACGAGCACAAGCTCAAGTTCCACTCCTCGCTCGTGTTACGCAACACCACGGGCTGCCTCAGGTCAGTCCTGCTTAAATATTCATTTACACGTGCAGATAAAAGGGTTTTTAGTTGGTGGTGGAGCAGTGGGTAGCGCTGATTGGATTGTTGGATAGATAAATGCTCATTTGTTGGGTTTGTGGAATCATGGTTGGTCGGTTGAATAGATGATTGATTGAGATTTGTAATTTGGTTTTGATTGTCGTGTTGGTTCTAAGTGATTACCGTAAGTTGATTTAAACGTAGAGTTCTTGCGGTGAGTGATGGCAGATCAGTCATGATTATTGTTGTCTGTTTCTGAAGAAACCTGAGTTCCGCCGGACAGGAAGCGCTGAAGCGTATGCGGCGCTGCGAGGGATTGGTGGACTCACTACTGCACGTCATCACGGCCTGTGACAGCACGCCCGAGTTCGACAGCAAGGTACTCACACACACACACACACACACATACATGCTCTCTCATCTCACCTCCATCGTTTTGTCCTCAGATTGTGGAAAACTGTATTTGCACCCTGAGGAATCTCTCCTATCAGCTGGAGCTGGAAATGCCTCCGTCTTGTCTGATTCCATGTGTGGAGCTGGAGAAGTTACCGGACTCGGAGTCGCCCAGCAAAAAGCGCAAGTGCTGCCTTTGGGGGAAGAAGAAGAGGAAAAAGAGCAGTTCTCTAAAAGATCATGTGAGACAGACGCCATTTTAGTCCTGTAGTTCAGAGCAGCTCTAGTCTCGCTTTAGACCGATTGGGTCCTAGGTTCATTTGATCCGGACCAAGGGCATTAAATGGTACATTGATAAATTTTTCTGGCATTTTGGTCCCTGTTAACAAAATTCAGTCACGTGACAACATCCACGTCGCTCATTGGCCAGATGTGTCCTTTTAATATTTCTTTACCTGCTTTTCAATTAAGCAGAAGTTGTGGGTAAATTCCAGTGAAACCTGTGGAAGTAAATAAAGCGAATAGACAACATGCCGTTATTTAGTTTATTTATCCTACATAGTTTGTATTGAGCACTTGAGACAAACATTTATTATATACACACATATTTATATTATGAGAATGTAGCGTGGATGCGGTTGCAAAAAATATTTTAATGCTGGAAGGACCTTCACACTTCACTTCAGGAGAAAGCGTGACACGGAAATCTACCGGAGATATTGCGAAACGCAGCTGAGTTCACTACGGCAGCTGAATGTAGTCAAAAGGCGCAGTCGTTTTTCCAGAGTTCGTTTGGAAACGCACAATACGCTTGTTTGGTCCACTTTTGGTGCGGATCAAGTTCGATTGCCGCTTTCACACCTGTCCAAACGAACCGTTACAAACAGGCAAACGAACTCTGGTGCGATTCAATCAAACTAAAAATGGCTGGTGTGAAAGCATCACCAGCCTCTATTCTTGTCTGATCATTGAAGCGCACTTTGCAGTTATAACGAAAGTTGCTGAGATTAGGAATAGGACGGACGTTAGAGGTTTAGAAAGAATATAATTTCAGAGCTCGTGTCTCAAGAGATTAATGAAAGGTTAAGGAGGTCATATTTTAGAGCATTTTAAGAAACTTTGCAGGTCATCAGTCCTGGTTTGTAATACTGACTCCACTGTTTGTCTGTTAGTGGGACGGCGTGGGACCGATTCCTGGCTTCTCCGAGTCTCCGCGCGGCGCTGAGCGTCTGTGGCATCCGTCCGTGGTGAAGCCGTATCTCACGCTGCTGGCCGAGAGCTCCAACCCCGTCACGCTGGAGGCCTCGGCCGGGTCGCTGCAGAACCTCTCCGCAGGGAAGTGGAAGGTGTGTATACGTTTATAAAGTTGGTGACATTGGACAATGACAGTAGACGAGCTCTTATATATTGTGTAGGCCAGGGGTGTCAAACTCATGTCACATGAGTGTGTGGGAATGTAACGGTATTTGAGATATCGCTGTATTAAAAGTGTCTCTATACCGCCTTCGTTTTTCGGTATAATAAATGTCACATCTCAGTCAAAAAACAAAAGTTCGAACTTGCTGCAGCAGCACAAGTCATTAGCGACTACATATACCATGATGCTTTGCGCTGCGGTTTAGCCAATAGGTGCGTACACTGCACACGCTCCACATCCTCCCCGTCCAGAAAGTGAAGAAAATCCTGATGTTGAGATTGCGAGAGCCCCATCTTCCTTTAAATCAGATGTGTGGAAACATTTTGGTTTTGCTGTTTCTACTAACACTAAAGGGGAAAAGGTGAGGAACAGATTTGTATGTAAGCATTGCCACACTACCGTGCTGAGCCAGGTTGTTTACTTCATGACAACTTTGAGTTTTTGTCAGGCTGTTTTTTAATAGGCTTGTTAATTTCAGCTTTGTTTGCACATTGAGGAAATGACGTCAGTGACAATTCCTTATTACTTTACAGTTGTTGCACTTTAGAAAAAAATTGCTTGAAGTGATTAGTGTTAGTATATTAATATATTGCTATTAGTATATTAGTATAGTTAGTATATTGCTGTTTCTGACTTAACTTAAATTTTGAAGTTTGGAATTAGTGTGACCAGAGTTTTCTATTGTCCGTGTTCTAAAATATGACAATAAAAGGCCTAATTAACAATGGCCAATGATTATTATATTGTCAGCCTTGTAACTTTAAACATGAGACATAATTGTGAAGTCTTCTGTAATACGCGAGCTTCTACAGGATATTGTGATAAATATCGTATTGTAAGGATCGTATCGTGAGATTTGCATATCGTTACATCCCTAATCGTGGGCCAAATACGGCCTAGTGGAGGGGTGGGCAATCATTTTTTCCATGGGGCCACATGAGAAACAGAAAATCTTGCGGAGGGCAAAAAAACTAAACTCAATTCTGCTCAATATTAATAATGTTTATTTATCGTTTGAGCTCTAAAACTATAGAACGAGCTGACATCATCCTCACCTGCTTTTCATTTGCTACTGAAAATCCATCTGTTTTCATTTGCGTGATGCAAATTGAGTTGTGACGTTATTTTATCTGTCTTTTTATTTAGTGTATGTGATTTTTCTTTTACTGCTGTTTTTATGTATATTATCATCTGTTTAACCTTAAAATATCCTTAAATATAAGGTAAAACAGAAGTGCACTTTCTTTAAATTAAGTTTAGGTTGAAGGGCTTAACAATAAAGTTACAGTTTCAGGTAAAAAAGCAGCATTGTTTTGTGTTGGTGAGACTGGTAAGAGCAGGCCGGCCACATTGGGTTCTAGGAATACACATTTTGGGATATAGAGGAAAAACAGTGATACCTTGATTCACAAACACAATTAATAAAAATGCACAAACCGACGACGTGGACATTTGATGCTATTTTCAGGCTTTCTGATTGCGGAGAAAAGGCTAAGGGTCAACAATATAACATTTAAACGTACCTTTAAAACCATCAGGGCCACCAGATTGGTCCAACCGCCGGCCCGGTGGGGCCAGTAAAAAAGCTCTTTGGAAAAAGTCTCATTATTTACGTTTGGTTCTCATTTTGATTTCTGTTCAATCGTCTCGGTCACTAACCAGTTCCCCTTTTGTTCACCTTTTGTGTTTGTTGCTTTCTTACATTGACCTAATGTTTATTGGGTAATGTGTGTAGTTCTCGGCGTATATCCGAGCGGCGGTGCGCAAGGAGAAAGGGTTGCCCATTCTCGTGGAGTTGCTGCGCATGGACAACGACAGAGTAGTTTGCTCCATCGCCACAGCTCTCAGAAACATGGCCCTGGACGTCAGGAACAAGGAACTGATCGGTGAGAGCCCACAAAATGGCCTTTCGTCCGGAAGTATTAAATCCGATGCTTTGATTGTGTTTTAGGGAAGTACGCCATGAAAGACCTGGTGAACCGTCTGCCTGGAGGATACACCACACTGCTGTCGGACGACACGGTGGCCGCCGTCTGCCGTACGCTGCACGAGGTCACCAGCAGGAACATGGAGAACGCCAAAGCCCTGGCTGACACGGGCGGCATCGAGAAGCTTGTCCACATCACCAAGGGCAGAGGAGAAAGGTGCGTGAACCATCCGAGGTCATGAAGGAGAGCTGAAGCGTAGATGTTTCTACAGCGGATCCTCCATGAAGGTGGTGAAGACGGCCGCTCAGGTGCTCAACACACTGTGGCAGTACAAAGATCTGCGCAATCTCTACAAGAAGGTGAGCAGGAGCCAGTGTGTCCGAGACATAATGAGACTGGGTTTGTTTTACAAGAATCAGTCTAGTTAAGCAAAGTTAAGCTAAGTAAAGGGTTAAGTAAAGAGTTGAGTTGAGACGTGAGAAGATCTGTGTTTAGTCTTTACTTTCTCTGACGGATCAGCCTCTGTTGTGAACAATAGTGTTACAGTGGTACCCCGACTTTTGAAACCAAGAACCAAGGTTTCGTAAGAGAGCCAAGTCAGGACGCAATCAACATGTCAATGCCCTAATCTGTTCAAAGCCCCCATAAATTCAGACACTTATTTTATAATTTGATAAAATGTTGTAATAACAGTCAATAAAAACATAACAGTTATTGGGGAAAAACATTGAAAAGACATAAAAAACACAGAAAGGTAATACTGTGTTATTAAAGCAAAAGAATGCAAAGTTATTTTCATTGTGCGAGCGGCGAACGGTGAGTGAGACAGGACAAGATCCGGGTGACGAACACAACAGGGTTACTTTTGTCTATTACTTTCTCGTGGCTCGTTGGTGAATAAAAGTCATCACACACACTTAAAAGCAATAACACTGACGAGAAACACTTTTTGCGTTTTTTTTTTTGTTTGTTTTCCCTCTAGCATGAGACTGACTGAGAACGCTGCGCCGGTGTATTCAGGTTTTTTTACACAGATCTGGAAGTGGCAAGCCAGTTTACCTTTTAAACCTTATGGTGGACCAAAACAGCCAAAATCAAATATAAATGCCTAAGGAAACAAATGTACTTATCTATAAATAAACATAGAAATTAATGTATAAATACATGAATACTATACTTTGTTAATACAACAAATAGGAAATAAATGTAACCATTTAGCCTTTCCTTTTCTCGATGAGCGTAGGCAAATGAGCGGGCGTCTCCTTATTGTGTCACTGCACAGTCATTGGTAAATTTGTGAAGTTTCCTGTTTGATTAGTCTGGTCTAGCGCCTTGATGAATGCAATGCTTCATTGAAATGCATCAACATAAGCGTTAGCCATTGAGCTTTGACAGATAATCTCAAATGTTTTATGACTAGTCGCTACTGAGGTTTATATCTTAAGAGAGAAAAGGACAGAAGCGGAGATGTTCACACAAGCAGACGAGGAAGGAGACACAGACATGCCTCTCGTCACACTGCTCGCCTACTCCCGCATCACAACCTTGACCTTTCGTATCTCGAAAAAAGTTTGTAATTTGGGACGAAATGTTCTCTAAGTGCAAGACACATTCTGTAACTCAAATGATTTTGTTTTCCAAGACATTCGGGCTACGAGTCGGGTACCACTGTACTTGCACAGCGCTAATTAGTCCTGTGACCTACTCATAGTCTGGACATTCCTCTATTCATATTTTGGTACATCAGCCAGTGTATGAATCATATTTGACCATATTTGTGCTCTGTGCAGGACGGCTGGAACCAGAATCACTTCCTGACTCCCGTGTCGAGTCTGGAGCGACAGCACTTTACATCGCAGCCCACCTTGCCGTCCTCCTCACTGCAGAGACCACTCCAGAGCTTCACTCCAGGTTAATCCCACTTACAGAGGAACAACATTAACAACTAGGATGCAGAATTTGGAAGTTCGTGGAAATCCACTTGGGGGAAAAAAAATTTCAATTTGCATTGGTCTGGGACTGAGAAAAGCACTTTATAAATAAAATCAATAAAATGAACACACACGAAATTGAATTTGAAATAAAACATCAAAGGTGTTTGCAATCATGATTATCAATTTGTATTATTAAAACAGAAACTGTTACAGAAACTAAAACAGTCTTGACATGTGAATGTCACCGCAAGGTTTTGAACTCTTTTAATCCGCTTTAAAATGTGACATTAAGCGAGTGATGCATCTGATGCCAAAGTTCACCATCAGAACACATATTATGTAAATTTAAATCTAAAAATAGTAATTACATTTTTTTTTTTAAATAGCCTCCTATAAAACCTCCTATAAAGTTATAGCTCATAAATAGTTTGCACTTTCCACAAAATGGTTGTCTGTATGTGTTTGAATTGTATCACAAAATAATGCATTTTTTCCTAAATTTATTATTGCGCAAATGCTGTTTTCTGAATCACACTCGCTTAAACCATACTCTTCCATAGCTGCCTTCCACTAAAACGACGGGTTTGTCAGAGCCAAATAACGGTGAGGATGATGTCATCAAACATGAAGTTCTGAAGAAGTTCTCATTCATAATCATTCAAGCCCTAAGTGGTACCATCACACCGTTTCTACCACAACCAAACGATTACAAGAAGACTTTGCACAGCATACAGGATAAAAACATCCAGGCAACAGGAGCTCTGTAAATGTAGGCTGTGAAGCATACACGTGAAACTAGTGCCCAAAGGTTGTTTTTTTTTTCACATTCAGAAATGAAAAAATCTGAAACACATGAAAAATCAGGAACAATAAATATGCCAAAATGCCAAAAACAAAAGCTAAAAAAAACTGTGAAGCCTTTTTGGTTTGTTTCTTATAAATGTACGTTTGCTATTTTTGCCACTAATCTGATTCTATACTTACAAAGCCACAGATCAAACTTCTCTGCTGCCTAGTGTTGTGAAGCTCAAAGCAGGGACTTGAATCCATGAGCTTTGTGTGATTTACCACCTTTGCTGCTACTTGAATGTGGATTTTAGGCCAAGAAACTGGATTTGAATTACGTTTGCGTTGACTTGAGCTAGCTGGCTAAACTTCTAAAAAACTGTAGTTATTTTAGTTTGTATAGTTTAGAATGAGTAAAGGCCCGTGTGGGCGGAGACACTGACCGCGTGGTGTTCCTTACAGAGAGCGCGACCACCCGCCGACCGTCCCAGACGCCTAAGACCCCGTCAGCCGCCCCGTATCAGACAGAAAACAGCAGGAACATCAAGCGGACGGGTGCGAGAACGTCCCTCACCAGCAGGACACACGTCACTCCTAATCTGTCTCTTCTCACCAAAGGTTCCGGAACCACGTCTCCCTTCCACAGCGAATTGTACGTTTTGCCGGCAAGAGAGACGTCCAGACAAGAGGTGAGGCACGCCGAGAGGAACAAACAGATGAGAAAGAAATAGAGAAATAGAGACTGAGAAAGAAATAGAGAATGATACTAAGAGAGAGAGAGAGAGAGAGAGAGATGTGGACGGAAAGACGAACAGATGCAACAACCTATAGTCAAAGTCAAAGTCAAAGAAGCTTTATTGTCATTTCAACTACATATAGCAGAGCGAGACACAGTGAAACGAGACAACGTTTCTTCAGGACCCTGGTGCTACACAGAACAGAACACAGTCCACACAGAACAGAGACCTGTACAGCAAGGGGAGGGGCACGCAAAATAAATAGGGGTACACAAGTGCAACAACTGAACAGGACACGAAGACAGGACAGACTGACGAGACGAGGTGCACCCGACTAGTGCACAGGGAGAGAAGACAAGTCAGGGTGTCCAGGCTTCCCTCATCTTGAGTGGGCGGGTGTTCCTCAGGGTACCACTGCAAGAGAAGCCAGAACAGAATGGGTGAGACAGATAACCAATCTATGCAGATATATGTTGTGAGATACAGCCCTGTGTGTGAGGAGGTCCAGGTCTTCCTCAGCTCCGCGCAGTGTTGAGCAGTCGGATGGCCTGGGGGAAGAAACTGTTGCACAGTCTGGTCGTGAGGGTCCGAATGCTGCGGTACCTCTTACCAGATGGCAGGAGACTGAAGAGCAGATGAGAGGGGTGGGTGTGGTCATCTACGATGCTGTTTGCCTTGCGGATGCAGCGCGTGGTGTAGATGTCCACGATGGATGGAAGAGAGACACCGATGATCTTCTCAGCTGTCCTCACTATCCTCTGCAGGGTCTTGCGGTCTGAGGCGGTGCAGTTCCCAAACCAGGCAGTGATGCAGCTGCTCAGGATGCTCTCGATGGTTCCTCTGTAAAAGGTGGTGAGGATGGGTGGTGGGAGGCGTGATCTCCTCAGCTTCCTCAGGAAGTAGAGGCGCTGCTGGGCTTTCCTGGTGATGGAGCTGGTGTTGAGTGACCAGCCGAGGTTCTCCGCCAGATGAACACCAAGGAATTTGGTGCTCTTGACGATCTCCACTTGGGCTCCGTCAATCTCTAGCGGCGAGCGGTCACTCTGTGATCTCCTGAAGTCAACAACCATCTCTTTTGTCTTTGCAACGTTGAGAAACAAGTTGTTGGCTATACACCAAGAAGTCAGATGTTCCACCTCCTCTCTGTACGCCGACTCGTCGTTCTTGCTGATTAGACCCACCACAGTCGTGTCATCAGCGAACTTGATGATGTGATTTGAACTGTGCATCGCTGCACAGTCGTGAGTCAGCAGAGTGAACAGCAGTGGACTGAGAACACAGCCCTGTGGAGCTCCAGTGTTCAGTGTGATGGGGCTGGAGATGCTGTTCCCGATCCGGACGGACTGAGGTCTTCCCGTCAGAAAGTCCAGGATCCAGTTGCAGAGAGAGGTGTTGAGACCCAGCAGGCTCAGCTTCTCGATCAGCTGATGAGGGATGATTGTGTTGAATGCTGAACTGAAGTCTATGAACAGCATTCGAACGTATGTGTCCTTGTTGTCCAGGTGAGTGAGGGCGAGGTGGAGGGCGTCGTCCGTGGAGCGGTTTGGACGATACGCAAACTGCATGGGGTCCAGAGATGGTGGCAGCAGGTTCTTAATGTGCCTCATGACGAGTCTCTCGAAGCACTTCATGATGATGGGAGTGAGTGCGACGGGACGGTAGTCGTTGAGGCAGGACACAGAAGTCTTCTTTGGCACGGGAACGATGGTGGTGGTCTTGAAGCATGTCGGTACAACTGCACTTGCCAGGGAAATGTTGAAGATGTCAGTGAAGACATCCGCCAGTTGTTCAGCGCATTCCCTGAGCACTCTTCCCGGGATGTTGTCTGGACCAGCAGCTTTTCGTGGATCGACTCCGCTTAGGGTTTTCCTCACGTCGGCTGTGGAGAAACAGAGCACCTGGTCCGTAGAAGGTGGGATGGACTTCCTCGCAGTTCCGTCGTTCTGTGCTTCAAACCGTGCATAGAAGCTGTTGAGCGCATCCGGCAGGGAGGCATCACTGTCACAGGCTGGTGGTGTTGTCCTGTAGTTTGTGATGGACTGGATTCCCTGCCACAAGCGCCGAGTGTCTTTGCTGGTCTGGAAGTGGCCATGGATTCTTTTGGCGTGCTCGCGCTTTGCCTCTCTGATGGCTCTAGCCAGCTTGGCTCTGGATGTTCTTAGGGCCACTCTGTCACCAGATTTGAAGGCAGAGTCTCTCATCTTCAGCATCGCACGAACTTCCACAGTCATCCATGGCTTCTGGTTGGGTCGAGTGGTGATGGTCTTGGAGACGGTCACATCATCTATGCACTTGCTGATGTAGCCAGACACAGACGTTGTGTACTCCTCCAAGTCAACAGAGTCGCCAGTTGTTGCAGCTTCCCGAAACATGTTCCAGTCTGTGCATTCAAAACAGTCTTGAAGAGCAGAGATCGCCCCCTCTGGCCAGGTTGTACTCACCTTCAAAACTGGTTTTGAGCGCCTGACGACTGGCCTGTATGCTGGAATTAGCATGACAGTCGCGTGATCCGAGTATCCGAGGTGGGGGCGGGGCTCCGCCCTGTACGCGCCAGATACGTTTGTGTAAGCAAGGTCCAGCGTGTTCGCTCCTCTTGTTGCACAATTCACGTGTTGATGGAGTTTAGGGAGAACAGTTTTGAGATTAGCGTGGTTGAAATCTCCGGCGATAATCAGAATTCCATCAGGATGTGCGTCTGTAGATCACTGATGGTTGTGTACAATTCGCTAAGCGCTTCTTTGGCATTGGCGCTCGGTGGAATGTACACGCCGACAATGAACACGGAGGTGAATTCCCTCGGTAGATAAAACGGTCTGCATCTCACGGTCACAAACTCCACTGATGATGAGCAGAAACTAGACACAAGCACAGAGTTCCCACACCACTGTGTGTTAATGTAAACACACACGCCACCGCCGCGAGTCTTACCGCACAGATCCGAGTTTCGATCGGCCCGAAACACAGTAAGTCCCGCGAGCTGAATGGCGGCGTTCGGAATCCTGCTGCTGAGCCATGTTTCCGTAAAAACGTAAACACAACAGTCCCTGAACTCACGCAGTGAAGATCGCTGTAGTGTGATATAGTCCATTTTACTTTCCAGGGAGCGAACGTTAGCCAGAGTGATCGAGGGAAGCGCCGGCCGGCTGGAGTTAGCTGCTAGCCTAGCGCGGACGCCCGCCCTCTTCCCGCGCTTCCGCTTCCTCGCGCACCGCTTGCGATGGTGCCTTTCTCGGCCCCGGGTGTCAGGCGACTCCGAGGTCTGAGGCCGCAGAAGTCCGAGATCACGCAGCAGTTCTTTTGTTTCATTGTGCAAGTCGGTTGTTGCACAATGCAGGCTCAAAAGTTCTTCTCGGTTGTAGGACTGAACGCAGAAGAGTTTGGCGTCCATGTGGGGATACAAACGGGTTAGAAAACGTGGAAAACAAAGGCAAATAGCACCAATTTCTCTTCGCGCCGCCAGCCGGAACCGGACATATCGGGACCTATAGGGACATTTCCTGTAGAGAAAACATGTAACACCGAGGAATAGACAGAGGTGTAAAGAGTACCTGAAAACCACACTCGAGTACAACCTTATTGTAAAAATTACTCACAAGTTACAAGTCACCAATTCCAAGAAGACATGAGTCAAAGACGTAAAGTGTCCAGTAAGAACTGAAGTATTTAACTCTTGGAATTTAAGCTCAAAAACACCAATACGTGTGGAAAACAAGCAACTGTTTATGTGAGGTTTTATATCTTAATATAGAAATGAAATGTAACACCTAAATGTTTCAAAATGGCAGGACTGGGGGAAATAGATATTTAAAATGGCATAAATAGACAATAGAAACAACAAAAAGTCTCAGTCAAACTGAAATGTGTAAAAAAGTGCATCCGCTAAATTACGTTCAGGTTATTTAGCTGATGAATAGCATCCAGTACCCTCAGCATCCTGCAGATGGCGATATCACCTCGTCCGCCCAAGAAATAAACAGCAGTAGAAAAAGATGTCGACTTGTCGAGCACAATCACAATGTAATGAGTAACTGTGCTTTTACTGAGTATCAAGAAAAAAAAACAAAGTAGCCAAAATACTTAAGTAAACAAAGTCCATTTACTCAAGTACTTTACACCAATGGGAATAGATGATGGGGATCTAGGATAAAGAGAAAGAGAAAATGAGAAAGACATAAAGAAAGATAACAGAAACAGTAAGAGAAAGACAGGGAGAGAAAGAGAGAGATGTATAGAGCAAGGGAGAGAGACGGTCAGAAAGGGAGAGATGGATGAAGCAAGGAAGAGAGACGGTCAGACAGGGAGAGAAAGAGAGAGATGTATAGAGCAAGGAAGAGAGACGGTCAGAAAGGGAGAGATGGATGAAGCAAGGAAGAGAGACAGTCAGCAGGAGAGAGACGGTCAGAAAGGGAGAGAAAGAAAGTAAGAGAGTAAGAGGCTGTTACAGATAGGAAACGACATGGAGAAAGATGGACAGAAGGGGGGGCAGAAAGAAAGATAGCAAGAGCGAGCGAGCTGATTTGATCCAGAGGTTAAATCAGCCTTTCCCTGTGGTTTTGTTTGTAATCAGGTGATGTATTATTCCGACAAAGCGCGACACAGAAGCTACGACACGGACCCGCGCTCAGCGTTGACTCGCGACTACACGCCGCTGCACTTCTCCAGCGAGTACGGACAGACGCGAGGATTCCGCAGCCCCTACGGCGACATCTACCCGCCCTCCCCCGACTCCTGGGTCTGACAGCGTGACGCATGGCGAGGAGCGAGTCCGAAAGAGAAGGAAAGTGTGAAGAAAGAGAAGGATCCTCTGTGGTCTCGGAGCTTCAGTCGGCCAATCACGAGCCTCGGCTGGAACGGCCCGAAGACGGAGACTTTGGATCGAGGAGCGTTGGCGTAGAGGAAGTGTGTGTGAAGTCGAGGAGGATTTTCCGTATGGGAAGCAAAGTACGTGATGAAAGGATAATGGCGAGAGGAAGCGTGAAGAGGACAGCCACCCGGATGAATTAACGCTGTGGCGTCTTGTACATATTTTCCACTCGGTTGTATATACGGTGAGGCGAGCGAGTTGTCCACGCGAGGATCTGTGGTGAAGTTAATAAACTCTGTCTTTGTAGAGGCGTGGCTCTGAGAACTTTTTGTAGAGTTTTTTTGTAGTTTACTTTACTTTACAGTCATTTGGCAGACACTTTTATCCAAATTGACTTCCAAAAAGAGGAGCAAGTGAAGCAATTTGTCTACAATAGGCTACAGTAGATGTCAACACAGGCTATATAATGAAACTTACTAGACAAAACATGACAGTCAGTCAACACGAGACCATTTTTTTTTTTAATCAGTGTTAAGGTGCTGGTGAAAGAGTTCAGTTTTTAGTGCTTTTTTAAACGTTGAGAGGGTTGTAGATTTTCTCACAGGAATAGGTAAATTGTTCCACCAGACAGCCGCCGAACGAGAGGTTTTTAATGTGTAAGAGGACTGCTGCTTTTTATTCATTAGTCTTTGGCGTGACCAGTGAGCAAGCACATATGTGACAGTGGCCAGGTTAAAAAAAACCCTCTAAACGAGGGAAAAACCTTAACCTTATTCGTAAAGTGAACGAATCATTACAAGTCATTTGTTCATCACGTTCATTTACAGCAGGCGGTGCTTTAAAAGTGACCGATTTTCAATTGAACGCGGAAAACACCGGAAGTGTCGATCCAACCGAAGTCCACATTGTTGACAAAGCACATAAGCGTTGATGTTTTAATATTTATAGAGTACAGTAGAGCGATGTTAAGGTGAATCAAATGATATATGACAAGTCACAAACTCATGACTAGAAGGTTTTTATGGTTATTACGGTCCATCAGCTTGTGTGTCGTTTCCTTTTCATTTTCGCGTTTATAACTGTCTTTGTGAATTAAACCCCTCAAAATGTGTCCAAACGACGCACATGTTCTGCATCGATATACACACATATTTTAGTGTCCCGGAGGAACGAGAGAATTGGAATGAACGTCAGATTGCTCACAAGCCGTTTATTAAAGGTTGCTGTCGGCCACAACCACGTCAAACCACCGCTTCACTTCCAGAACTGGAACGTCGCACACAAGAACAGCGAAGCCCTGCTCCTGCTTGCCTGCTTGATAAAAAGAACAAAAAGTCACTCTCAATCACTTGAATGTGCAAATAAAAAAAGTAGATATCAAATAAAATTCTGATTAGTAAATTGTATATATAGGCCTGCGAGGCCAGTATGAGATCCTATGTAGCTCTAATCAGCGCTGCTTCTGTACTATGGTTTGGTCTAAAACCAGATGAAAAATGTTCTAATTTTTCATTCTGATCCAGGAACACACAAAGTTGACTTGAAACCACCTTTTCAAGGATTTTTGACACAAATGGAAGATTAGATGTTGGCCTAGGTAGCAGACATAAAGCAAAAGGTTCGTTTGGTCACGTGATGGTGGTGGGTCACATGACAGTGGAAGACTAATAAGTGTCACAGGTGCGCACGTTAATGGTGGTGGAGAGAGGGGGTGAACAGGGTGCGGTACTTTTCTTTAATCGCACAAACGCAACGTAAACTACTCTAATAGCAAACCGAAATAACTTTAAGGACATATCAATCTGCCGACAACATCTTCTACAAAAAAACTTATTCCAGAGCAAAAGTGTGCGTTTTGGATGACCTCATTGCCCTGAATCAGCCTCTCAGCGGCACCCCAGAACAGGCTGGAGTTTGGCCGCGATTGGATAATTCATCTTTGTCGAGTTGTGGCTTCTTAAGCAGCGGCTTTATTACGGCCTGTTTGAACATCTGTGGTACGTGACCCAAGGCTAGCGACGAGTTTATGAGGGTTAACATCGGTTCTATAACCAACGGCAGAATTTCTTTAAGTACGGGTATTGGTAAGTTTGGTCGGTATTGGGTCGAGTAAACGGGAAGTTGTTTGAGTCCTAGTTATAATGTTAGTGAGCTCATCTTGGCCAATCTGAGCGAATGTGTTAAGTGTGATAGCAGGTGGGTTTCCTTTTGGAATATCTAATTTTGTGCTAGTCGGTTGGGATTAAATTTTCATTCTGATATCACTAATTTTCTGATTGAAAAAATTCATAATTTTAACTGTGAGGGGACTGCGAACTTAGCTGAGCTACAATTTTAAACAGGTGTCGAGAATTACGCTGATTTTCTGAGATACATTTACTAAAATGCATTGTTCTCGCAGATTTTAGGGCCAGTTTATACGTGACTATACTATCATTCCAAGCGCAGCGAAAAACTTCTAGCTTAGTTTTTTTCCATTTTCGTTCTAGCTTCCTTGGTAGACACTTAAGAATTTTTAATTCATTATTTTACCTTTTGGCTTTATTTATTTGTTTTCTATGAAGAAGCGTAACCAAATCTAGAGTTTTAGACAGAGGTAGGTTTAGAGCTTCAGTGATCTCAAGGTTTTTTCTTCTTTCTGAAATAACATTAAAAATGCTAAGATCAGGAAGTTGCTGAATAAAGTTAACTTTTAGTGGCAGAGGTTATAATTCTACAGGAGCTATATTGCCTTGAGATCACAGTTGGAATGTATATGTTTAATACACAGGAATCTAATGAGTGATCAGAAATGCAGACACCCAACGAGACTATATCCACATCATGAACAGCAACACAGTACGAAAGAATCAAATCTAATGTATGATTATACTTATGAGTGGAACCAACCATGATTAGTTTGAAACCAGTAGAATTAAGATCATCATTAAAAATGAACGATTTAAAGAGTCATTAACATAATCAAAGTGAATGTTAAAATCGACTAATATATCCACTTTATCTAAATTATAAGATAAACAAGCGGACCCCTTCCACGAGGGATGGGAGCCGTCGGGCATTAACATGTGCATGAGGTGCAAACTACAGCCACAGGTGTAGACATCTTATCTTAAACGGTTTCGCAGAGTTTAGCGAGGCGGGATCTAAAATACGGAGAGTCCAACGCGCGAAGACGCTGAAAATCATTGAAACCGCGGCTAAATCAGTGGATTTACCGGATTTGGAATAAATAATTTGTTCTAAATCCACCGTATTACTACTGCCTAAACTATTTTTGTAACTTAGTGTTTTCAAGTTCACGCTCAGTGCATTTGTAAGGCGCTTTTCGAAGTGACTTGTCAGGGTTGGGGCAGGAGAAGGACCAGGAGCTCATATCAAAATGTCTTCTTTAATAAAAAAACAAAAACGTGTCACAAGGGACCAAAAGCAAACACTGAGAATTTCTCAGAAAATGAGTACATGACATGACAAGGGCCCAACTCACGCGACGTCAGGTGACGAACTGGCGCAGAGCACAAAAAATAGCCTTTTTTAGTATTGCCTTATTAAGAGGCAATAATTAAACAATAATCAAACACAATCCAGAACACAGGTGATCGAACTTAGTAGAAATAATAAAGCAATACTCAAGCAATTAAACAATCCAGACCACAGTTGACTCAGCAGAGATAATCGAACAATCAAACAATCCGGTAAAAGACAAATCAAACAGCTGAAACAGAAAATGATGACATTAACAAAAGCAAAACCGAATCAAATCTAGTGTCCAGAGCGCCAAACCAAAACAGTGCAAGAAACATTCCGACACAAAAGCCCAGAAAACGTTCAACGTACGTATGCTGGCAAAAACCACTGCCAGCGTAGATCGTGACATTACTACTGTCTCAAGGCGCATATAAAAGCTGATGAACGCAAGTAGTTTGACGTGCTCGCTTAATGTAAAGTCAAGAAAACTAGCGTTTCTATCGTTATAAAATAAGTAAATAAATGTTATATATTTTATCGCTTAAAGGAAATTAAAATAATAATTACCGTCATTGCACAAGTGTATGTTTTTCTGACGCGCATCCGCATAGCGTCATGTAGGATATTCCCGTGTAGGACATAATTTAGAACACCGGTGGAATCTTTCTGTGTGGAGTTTGCTTGTTCTTTGCTTGGACACGTCCAAAAACATGCGTGTCCAAGCTAGGCGAATAGGCATTGGAAAATTGACCATATGTAACCGGGTTACGTTTAGGTAAGTTCTTGTTAGAATTGGGACAGTTCGGTCGTCACGTTACTGTATGTGCGTGCGCGTGCGCGTGGTGTACGTAATAGTGGGCGTGTCTTCGGTCTCCCCTCAGAGAGATGATCCGCGCGACGCAAAGACGCCCAGTGATTTCGCCCGTCATTTTGTTTAAAACACATTTACTTTACTTGGGTTATGTTTTTAGTTTGTGGTGGAGCCTGTATAAACGCGCGCTACGGTGACGTTTCAACTTTTGTTTGTTCAAGTATGATTTCCTCGTAATTCCCCGTTGTTTGAGTTAGCATAATTGCTGTAAATGCGCACATGGCGGTTGTGTGCACGTGTGTGTTCTCGATAGTGCTCAATCGAGTTGTTAATATAGTATGTTTTGTATTGTCATCATTGTAAAATGTCGTTTATGACGGAGGCTGTATGAACCCGTTTGATTATGAAATACTTTGAGCAACGGCCCCTTTAAATATCTTTATTTTCTGTTTATTGTCTAAGCTTTTTCCAATTGTCATTGTGTTTAAAGTGTGTTTTTGTGCCGGCAGGAGTCTGGGCCTTCATTTTTCTACAGTCAGATGATCTCTGACACTGGACAAGTGGGAACCTGAACTGCTGAAGGTGAGTGGTGAAGTCCAGTTAGTAACACGTCAACTAGTCTAGAGTAAGACTACTAGGCCCAGTAGTGTGTTAGTCAAAGTTGTTATACCTTTTTGGCTGAGAGAGTCAGAAATCTTTAAAAAAAAAAATAACTCCTTGTCCTACCATGTTTAAAACGGTAACAAAATACATAATTCCTGGCTAAATTAAGTTGGTAGTCTCTTCAAAATACTTTTTATTTATTTAAAAAACCTACTTCATGACTCGTATCACTTCAGTGTCGTTTCATTCCACTGCATGTCATTCTTTGTAGTATATCTATTTGACAAAATAATTTGATTTGCTAAAAAAAAAAAAAAAAAACACTGATTAGAGATTAATCTGTCCGAGCAAATGATTCAACGAACAGTAGAGTGTTAAACAAATGAGCGCTGCAGCATTAGGCTCCAAACACGAGACTGACTGGAAAAATATTCCCTGTTATTGATGCTGTTGGGGAGTCATGAGCTGAGGCCGAGGGCGTTTTTTCAATATAGACAATATGCAATGCAGTACAATAGATAAGAACTTTAAATGGTTACATTTCAATTTTCAGACCAGGAGGTGCATTGATTTCCAAAGCATGAGAAAATGAATACATATGGTTTATACAAACTTTGAAAGTGCTAGTAGTGAGACAGAGCAGCTCAGTGCGAAACCGCAAACAAAAAATATAAAGCAGGAGACAAAATTTTGCAAAAAGAAACAACAGTAAACTAAACTAAATAATAGTACAAAAACACAAATTGGATTCTTTTTATTCACTTATTTGTTAAGAAATTATGCAATAAGAAAAATAAGTCTCTCACCACAGCAAATGCCTAATTCTAATAATATTTATTACATAATAAACAAAAGCTACAAGAGTAACAGTGGAATCTCCTGTGTCTCCAGAGTCACAATCTTCCTGCCAGTCTGTGCAGATTTACACGGACCCTGAGATCTTTTGTCTCCGCTGTGGTGAAGGAGCGTCTGCTTGTCCTCTAAGTGGAGCTTACTACACGCCTCACGAGATCTTCCTGAGAGAGACACGCAGAACAAGAACATGGTTCTTTCCAGTTGAGCTGCTTGATTGGTCTGTTCTCCTCCTCATCAGTCTGGGACAACGTCTCCTTCCTGCACACTGCCGACGCCCTCAGCCTCATGAGATCTTCCTGAGAAAGACACAAGAGTGTCTCAACTTTTTTTTTTTTTTTTTTTACAAAGAAACAGACTGAAAGCACAAACTAAACACTTACAAGTGAAGACCACCCCTCTTGTCATGGTGTACATCCTCAAAGTTGAGACGCCTGATTGGTCGGTCTCTCTTCATCAGCCTGGTGCGACGTCTCAGCATCATGATGGTGATAGGAACCACAGCCTCTTCCTGACAGACACATACAGACATTAGAATGAAACTGACTGTGTCACTCAATCTACTGTGCAGATTTACAGGAGCCAGATGATCTATTGCGGTGACGGGGCGTGTGCTCGTCTTCCAGGAGCAGCTTCCTGCACACTGCTGATTCTCTCAGCCTCATGAGATCTTCTTGAGAAAGACACAAGAACAGACGGCAAAGATCACTTTACAACTCTTAATCTGGTATTTACAAAGAAAGAGACTGAAAGCACCAACTAAACACTTACAAGCGATTTTGGAGGAGTTTCATTCCTTTGAGGAACACTTTGAGGACATCATGGAGTGCATCCTCAAAAATGAGACGCCTGATTGGTCTGTTTCTCCTCATCAGTCTGGGACGACGTCTCCTCAGCATCATGATGGTGACGAGATCCACAGCCTCTTCCTGACAGACATATACAGACGTTAAAATGAAACTGACTGTGTCACTCAAACTACTGTGCAGATTTACAGGAGCCAGATGATCTATTGCGGTGACGGGGCGTGTGCTTGTCTTCCAGGAGGAGCTTCCTGCACACTGCTGATGCCCTCAGCCTCATGAGATCTTCCTGAGAAAGACAAGAGCACACGGCACGGATCAATTTACAACTCTTAATCTGGGTTTTACAAAGAAAGAGACTGAAAGCACCAACTAAACACTTACAAGCGATTTTGGAGGAGTCTCGTTCCTTTGAGGAACACCGTCCCTGTCCTCAAAGTTGAGATGCCTGATAGGTCTGTCTCTCCTCCTCATCAGTCTGGGACGGCGTCTCCTCAGCTCCCAGACAGCGATGGGACTCACAACCTGTTCCTGACAGACACACACACACACAGACAGACGTTAGAATGAAACTGACTGCGCACACGCACACAACACACACACACACACACACACAGGAGCTCACTTACAGGAGGGTTTGGAGGAGTCCTCAGGATTACCGGAGCAGCCTGATGGTCACCTTCTGCACCATCTCACCAGCGTCCAGCGCCTCCTGGAAGTGGACAATAACTCACAGAAACTCAACAAATGGAACATTTCAAATATTTTCTCAACATACACATTTCAATCTGTGCGCTTTCAGACTAGCACTAGACTCCTGCTCGTCTTCTTGAATAATATATATGATGCACTTCGTCTAAATGAGGCAGATGAACTTTCTTCATTTGTTCACAAACAGTGTGGAAACTTCACAATAACTTCACAACGTGGCGACATCAGTGTTCCAGTCGCGCGTCTGTTAATCGGTCGGTGCGCGCGGCAGCGTCTCTCCCTGACGGACCGTTAAACAGCGATTAGTTGGTGAAACGGCGTCTTTCTGCCGCAGAAACTGTCGAAAGCGCACCGCGACACGATAAACGGCCTGAAGCTCCACACAAACACTCGAGCGGGACTTACGGGAGGTTCTGCAGGAGGCTCGGCGAACTCCGGGTGCCGCTCGCGAGCTGCCTGGTACTGCGGGTCTACGGCCATCAGCTCCATGTTTGCAGAAACTCTTCATGAAGAAGAAAGAGGGAGAGTTGTATGTTTGCAGTGCAACAAAACAAAGAGATTAACAGATAAATACCGGCAGTACAGATGCAAAAAAGTGTGGAAGAACAACGAGAGGTTCACAGGGAGATAACGGGAATGTTTGTGCAGTTTGAAATGGACTTTACTTTGAGAACTAATCCCGGAATTTTGCAGCGATAACTTAGTCTATTTGTGTGTCATGTGATTGTGTGTGTTTACAATATTGTTTTGAGAAGTTCATGCGTAGTACGTGCGCGAAGTATCTTGCACGCGAGCTGATCGATTAGTTTAAAGTTAGTTAATGGCGCCGCACACACAGTTTCAATTGATCGTGAAGATGCTTCTTAAGATAAGTGGATCTGATGGCGTGTGGTGGATCTTACCGGTGCTAGACTGGGTCTGGACGTAGAAATCGCGGATGTTGATCAAATACTGGTCATCAAGTAGTGGAGTCAAATGCGCGCGAGTGACTTTTAAAATCAATGCGAACCAACTTTGTATTGGTCAATTAGTTGCCGCTCTTCGTCTCTATTGGTTAGTTTGTATCCGCGGGACTCGTTCCTCAGTGACGAGCGTCATGTAAACATAATCTTATTTCCCATTGGCCAGTTTGAAACTAGTAAACAAACACTTCTTTTTTATTGGTCAGACTAGAGTTTGTGCCAAGACAAGAATAATTTTTTAAATTATCTTTTCTATTGGTCAGCTTGTTGCGTTTTCACACGTTTCTCTTGCCTTGCATGTGCTGAAGCATCAGTAAATAATCCGTTAATAAAGCTTTTTTAATTATATAAATAATTTAAAATGTAATGTAAATGTACAAATAACAAAACTAAAAAGTGCAGTGTGCATAAGTATTCAGTTCCAGTTTTGTATATGTAAAAAAAAATTGAGACTGAACTTTGTATTAATCATGGTTTGTTTTATCAAAAAGCTCCAAACCGACTAGTGATTAACCATGAATTAACCATGATTAACCATTTTCAGCTGGTTATTGGACACTTTAAACATCTTTACTTTACATGGATCACTTGAGTGCCTTTTTTGTATTTTGCTCAATTTATTGTATTTTTATTGGGTCTTTTTCATCTTCATTTCCTTGTTTTAATTTATAATGTATCTTTATCTATTTATTTATTTGGTATTTATTTGTATTTTTATCTCTTTCTTTTTATTGCATTTCTTTCTCGTATGCACCCCCCACCCTCCATGGTTAAATGCTGGACGATTGTAGAAATACATTTCATTGCATGTTGTACCATGTATAATGTGTATAAGACGATTACAATTTTAATTAGCTTGTCTGAGTATTAATACTTCTTCGTCCACAACTTTATCTAACAAAGGGCATGCCAAGGTTAGGAAATCAAATCACGTAGCCAATATATTCTACATATTGACCTCCTTATGGACTATTAAATCACCTTTGTAACTTCACCAGCCATTTCCTAAAATCTCAAGACCTGCAATGTTATGTATTCATCAAACATCTGAAATAACATTTTTTTAACTTTATAATTATATTTATTTATCATGGCATATATTTATATTTATACGTTAAAGTTATATTATAACTTTATACTAATATTTTACTGCACGATTAAAAGATGCCAGATGTTTACAGATGACCATTTAATCATTGTAAATCACAAAAATGTAGGACCAGGATTAATCTTAGCCTGGCTGTTAGCGTGGTCTGGGGCAGGCTAGCTTCTCAGAATAAATCTCCATGGTAACATGCCTTACCTGGCTTTATCCTACTTTCATGCAACCGAGTCGGGGCTAAATTGAGCCAGGATAAGTGGAAAATCCCAGATTAATCGCTTATCTCGGTTTTGTGCAACAGCCCTCAGGTCGAGAACCGACGGACGCGATATCAACTTAATCTGCACGTCATGCCGACGTCCAATGTTTAGTGGGTATGGAGGACCAAAACCGCCAAAATCAAATATAAATGACAAAGGAAATAAATATTTCTCACTAAGATACAGAGGAGCTAGACCGTTTAGTGCTTTATAAGTTGTTGGGAGAATTTAAAGTATAATTCTACATTTTACAGGTGTGGCAAGGTGTCACCTGTCTGCTCGGCCAGTCGCCCAGCGCAAGCATTGTGCAGTTTGTGTGTGTTTTTGTGAACAGTCTCGGGACCTTTTTATTGCTAAATATTAATAAATATATTGTCATTTCCTATTCACGTCTCCTGCTTCCTTGGGATATCGAACCGGTGTGTTCGACTATATTGCACATTCAGTGGATTGGTGTAATTGCCACCAGTGCGAGGGCCAATTTATAGCTTCTGGAGTGAATCAAGTCTTGGGTTTTTAGTACAAAATTACGAGAATTTAGCACTACAGGGTCAGGAGGACGTGCAAGTGATTGGCAAATGAATAAATGTCAAATTTAAAACGATAATCGACTCAAAATTCACTTGAATTTATTTTAAAAACTAGATTGAGACTCCACGCAAATGGTTTTGGACACAATAGCTAGTTTGCTTAACAGTTAAGGATCAGTAACGAACAAACACGGTCACAGGAAATATTCAGTGTTTGTATGGGTTCACCTCAACCTTGTCTGGCATTGTGGGTAATGTACTTCAAAGTGAAGCAAACGCATTATTAAAACTAGCACCGTTCTTTTTTCTCGCAGATTTGGACCAGGATGTATTCTGAATAAACACGTTCAGATTAAGCACCGAGAAGAGTATCTTACGGAAAAGTACAGGTTTTGTTTTTTCAAGGTGCTTCCAGGACGTTGACCATTAAGACCAGGAACTGACCTACCATCTCTTAGTTGATTCCTGAGTGTTTTCCTAATCACAGCTCACACTCGCTCTTGGGTGGGATGTGATCACATTAAATCTGGGAGGGATCCTCCAGCTGTCATACATGGGTTGAGATCAAGTTGTCAAACAAGATCAGGACTAATTCCTACACATGGGAAGATCTTAGAGGTTGTGGCCTAGTCGTAAAAGTTGGACTTTTGACAAGATGTTGCAGCTTTCGATACTTTGGAACAATGTGGACTGGACCGACAGATGTGGAGGTCTAATGCCCCCCAAAATCCATGATCCATCGTCACTGTGTATGTGTAACATCACTGAATGGTTAAATGCAGAACACAATTTCAATACGGCCCCTAGTGGCCCACTGACAAACTCACTTTACTTCAAATAGGAGACGGAGTAAATGCAGGTTTTACGAAATCCTTTTATTAGGATGAATGATGAGTTGGACAAAACAACATTTTACAACATAATTGGGGAAAAATTGATTTGGTGTGTTGATTTGCTCGCAATACCGTTTTGTCCTTTTTAATGGAATAATGCTTTTAAAAGTTAGTCAACACTGTTAGTAGTAACAGAAAGATGCGGAAAAAAAAAAAGAGTAAAAACAGTCAAAAATAATGCAATACGTATTTGGCATGGTAACGGGTTCTCTGTTTAGCGTACGACTTTAATGCATTGGACATTTGCTTTGAGTTTAATGACAAAAGATGGAGGTCCATTACCCAGACGGTCTTTATGAAGTGCTGAACGTAAAAAGAACGAGTGCCTGTCGAGTCCAAAATTCTGAAAAGCTACAGCCGAGATCTCACAACTAATATAATTTATGCCAATCATTTGCTGGAAATCTAATTCGATGGCAGAAGGCTGGACACGCCTCTTGGACTGGCGGCTGACCAATCACATACCAGGACGTATAGACTCACACCGGAGGGCATACATTTGGACCAGAGGAGGAAACTCTGAGGCATGGATGTAGACAAAAGTGGACCAACGTGAGATCCCGTAACAACGTACAAAATATTGAACATAAAGCCATCTTACTCGTAAAGTTGAATAGCCAAAAATAAAAATGTTCAACCGGTTTGCACTTCACAAATGTATAAAATGTACAAGACAGACCATGAGTTGGTCCTTAGTGGCCACATTGACAATCTCACTCACTTGACTTTACTTTTTGAAACTACTTTTTAATTAAAAAAGCTTGATTGATTTGGGAGAACCTGTTTGTTAAGGCAACTCGTGGTGTAATACATATCACGGAGATGAAGGGCGATTTATGGCACGTCACATTAACATTTTAACCGCTAAACTGAATGGGTTTGATTAGCGTAGAATAATGCTTTTAAAAGTTAGTCAACACTGTTAGTAGTAACAGCAAAATGATAAACACAGAAAGCTGCAGTCAATGACTAGTTTAAAACAACCCGTCTCTAACTGGCAATGTGTCAAACACATAGAAAGCAACAAGAACGTTTCATTTAAGAATAGTTAATGCTAAAATGGCTTGCCATAATTCCCTTCTACAATCCCCGTCTCTGCTGATCTCGCAAAACTTACAAACCATCAAAGGCAAGATTCTGCGCTCAAATTCAGTAGATTAACTAATGAAATCAAGCGCTAGATGATGTAGTCAACACATTGTATGATATCGTGAAAGTAAGTCGGACACTTTAGGTTTAACAGTAGTTAACAATAATACTGTACGTTTACAATGCGCATTATTATAAAAGACGCTAAAAAACCCTTTTTACGAGTTCGGTATTACTTGTTAAACTTGTTTTTCAATGCTTGTCTTGCAACTAGAAAATGGCCAGGACACTTTGTCAAGCTGCCAGAATCCATGCGGTGGCTGAGTGCAACAGGCAAGAAAAGTGTGTTATGCAACCGCTTTTTTTTTTCTTCACAAATTTGCGTCGTTAATATAGAAAAAATGATCTGTGAAATTGACAATGAACCCATGATTTGACGAGAGTATGCAACAGTTTTTTTCACCAATTTCCGTTGTAAATATAGAAAAAACGCTCGGTGAAATTAATGATGTAATATCCACAACCTTGGAGATCCACGATGAATTGAGTGACGATTTGACGAGAGGCGAAGAGCCGAACTCGCTTGACGTTTGAGTAAAGGACAGAGCTCAGCTCTGACTCAGGTAGCAGTGATCTTCATCCTCATCTTCATCCTCGTCCTGGACAGAGAGCGAGCTCTGGCTGCGAGAGTGGGGAAGACCGAAGGCATCCGGATCATCATTACTGAGCTGAGCGTCTTCAGTCACAACTCCTGCCAGAGTCACGGAGAACAGATTGACATCTTCCTCGCTCTCCTCCTCCTCCTCCTCCTCGGCTGGTGGAGAAGCAGAGCTGGAGTGGTGCGGTGGGCTCCGGGGCGAGGCCTGGTACTCTCGTGAGCTGTAGTCTGGGGACGGCGAGTGGAGCGGACTGATGTTCCTCAGCTGGGGTGGTGAGGGTGGTGAGGGAAGCATGAGGAGCTTGGTCTCCTGAGCGCTCAGGACGTGGATCATCAGCTTCTCGTACTGATCCAGGCTCTTCTCCTCCGTCTCGGCCTCTTCTCCGCTCCACTGCAGGACGTGGCTCTCCACGAAGAGGCTGGAGATGGACTCGGCCGTGGTGAGGAGCAGAAGACGCACCTGAGACGCAACCAGGAAGGATTTCTGGAGAAGAACACACACAGATTATTAGTGACGGGTTTGAGAGAGAGAGAGTGTGTGCATGTGTGTGTATGATAGAGAGAGAGAGAGAGAGTATGAAAGTGTCTGTGTGTGTGTGTGTGTGTGTGTGTGTGTGTGTGTGTGTGTG
>CM051497.1:24216306-24255568 GCA_028031935.1 Paedocypris micromegethes | reverse complement strand
GTGAGAGAGAGAGAGAGAGAGAGAGAGAAAGAGAGAATAAAAAGTATATTTGAACTGTGAAAGAGAACCTGAGATGTGTGTGAGTGTGTGAGAGAGAGAGAGACAGAGGGTGGGAGAGAAAGAAAGAGAGAGAATAAGAAAGTATATTTGAAGTGTGAAAGAGAACCTGAGCTGTGTGTGCGTGTATGTGAGAGAGAGAGAGAGAGAAAGAGAGAGAATAGAAAGTATATTTGAACTGTGAAAGAGAACCTGAGATGTGTGTGTGTGCATGAGAGAGAGAGAGAGAGAGAGAGAGAGAGAGAGAGAGAGTAGAGCTGCACAATTCTGGATAAAATAAGATTCACTATACTTTTGATTAGAATAAAGATCACAATGCTATCACAATTTTTAAAATAAATGTAATGAAACTGGAGCAAAAGAAATTTAAGTGTGAGCGCTTACGGATTTGCAGGAGAGCGTGAATATGTGTGCTAGTCATGGGCAGTCCGGCTCTTTTCACAAATTAGGCTCTTTTGGCAAAGAACCAGAAGAACATACAATATCTGCCGCGTTGTAATGTCCGTTACATACAGACGAAGCTGCATGCGCTCAAACACGCAACCTTCCCTCAGCTTTTCTCCAGGTTTTCAAATGATTTCAAACATCTAAACACGTACGTTTGAAATCATTTCTTCCACTATGATGTGATTTATCATGTTATATTAATTGATTGATTGATCGATCTTTAACTCTAAAAAATGTCTGCTTAGTTCTTTCTATCAGATTTATGGATTTAACTAGCATTTGGTCCTGATTGGTCTCTGGACCTAGTCTTGGACAAAGAAAAGCGCTAAACTTGAACTCGAATTGTGCACCTATGAAAAAATCTCGTTCTTCTGTGCACAGATTCTCAGCAGAGCTGACCAATAGCAACTGAAGATTTCGCTTCACCAACGTTGCGTTGAGCTCACGAAACTTGAGCTGCGCATGTACGCAAAACGTGTTTCTCACACACAAATCATTTTGGCACCAATTTGATCTCACAGAAACACTGGAGTGCGTGTTCTCTTGAGAAGAGTTTGGCTGAATTGTATATAATGCTGGATTAAGATCGCAGGGAGGGTGGAATCGACTGCAAACGATTCATTGTGCAGCTCGAACAGAGAATCAATCAGACAGACAGAGTCAAACATAGAGGGTCTCACACTCAGTCAAACATACACATGGTATAGTAAGAGTCGGACACAGAGAGAGTAGGTCAGTCAGTCTGTCAGAGAGACAGAAAGTGAGTCAGTCAGAGAGTCAGTTAGATCCAGGGTCACCAACCCCAGGTCCGTGAATAAAATGGTACCAGGCCACTCAAGAATGGAATCAGATTAGAGACAGACAGTTAGACAGAGTCAGTGAGACAGTCGGTGAGTCAGTGACCTGGAGCTGGTTGTGGTTGTAGAGTGTGAGGTTGTAGTGGAGCCTGAAGGAGTTGTAGATGCTGTAGAGTTTGTCGTCGGGAGGCTGGAGATGGATACACAGCGTCTGCTCACACACACTCAGCATCAGCAGCGGAGGATCCAGAGTCACTGCCACAGAAAAGTCTCGTCATCCACACTCGCTCGGAACAGCACGATCTCCACAACACTTCTTTAATTTGGAAAAAAAAAAGACTCTTTTTCCGGAAGCGGCTTTGAGTTGGTCTGGGACATGAGAAAAGCGCTATATAAATAAACTTGAACTCTATAGTGCTTCAGTGTTTCCTTGTGTGTTCCCACACACACACACACACACACACACACACACACACACACACGCACGCATACATTTAAGCCAAACAGTCACAGTAGCTCATCATGTGTTTCATGTTTTATCATCAAACCACACAATAAAACATATACATCGCAAAAAATCCACATTAGAAAACAAAAAACAAAATGAGTAAAAAAAAAACTTACATCAAGTAAAATGACCTGCCAATGGGATGAGAACATTTTACGTAAGACAAGTCCTATTTTCTCAAAACAAGCTGATTAATCTTTCACTCTTCAATCTAAGCTAGTTAATTTATCTTTATTGTCTACTTTTTTTTATTTTCTGGCTTGTCAAGAAATTATTTTTTTGCAGTGTACAGTGGTACCACGACTTATGAATGTCCAGACAACGAAAATACAGAGTTGTTAAATAATACTAATAATACTAATAATATTCGTAATAAAAGGATTGTCTGTATGGAAGGTTCCTAACATTTGTTCCTGTGCACTGTACGTACATACTGTAAATTGTAAATGTGTTAACAGAATACATACTTTAATAAAGAATACTACACAAAGGGAGTGTTTTAAAAGTCAAAATACGTAAATAAAGGTGTCCCCACAAATTTTCAGCTATCGCGGAGGGGTTTTAAACCAATCTACCGCGATAAACGAGGGTTCACTGTATTTGTGTCTCTTGGCCTAAGGTGGACGCATCTCACCGCTGTGAATGGGCTTGAAGGTCGGGTAGTCGGCCTGTGGTGACGTGTGGTTGTCCAGCGCGGCGGTCACACTGATGTAGTAGGTCTCCTCCGGGTTAGAAAGGGCTTGTGTAAGGTTACACTGAAGAGACGTCTGCTCCACACAGACCTGCTCCACCACACGGCTGCTGCTGCACACACACACACACGTCAAAAACACACACATGATATAGTAATGTTTGCCAAGTGTTTGTTCTGATTATTGCCAAGTGTTTATTCTTAACACTGATTAAAAAAATAATAAAATAAAATAATAAAATGTGTTCACTGTTGTTGTTGACTGTCGTGCTGTTCTGTCTAGTAAGTTTCATTATATCTACTGTAGCCTATTGTAGACAAATTGCTTCACTTGCTCCTCTTTTTGGAAGTCGCTTTGGATAAAAGTAAAGTAAAGTAAAGTTTATTCTTATTCTATATTTCTGTACATTTAGTGAAGAAAGTGAGTGAGAGGAATTGGCCAAGTCTGCAACAAAGCAACTAAATAACTGTAAATTACATAAATAGTCTAAACTACTACTACTACTACTACCACTTCTCTTTCGGCTTTTCCCTTATCAGGGGTCTAAACTAAATAGTCTGTAAATAACAAAGCAATACCCAGTAAATAAACTAAAATTAGCGCTCTGTCACCACTGGGGAGGGAAACACTTTCCGGAACCATCATTAAAAAAGCGCGGAACAACCAACACATTGATTGTGTAGTGTTAGAATGCCAGAGGAGACTGGCACCAGTGAGCCGGGTTGTTCCCGGGGTTTTTTCCTCGTTAAAGGGGTTTTTTTTACCTGGCCACTGTCGCATATCTGCTTGCTCACTGGTCTTTGTCTTGGTTTTTGTCTTTGTCCTTGTCATAGTCTTAGTGATAATCACAACCATTTCTTTAAACACCAACAACCAGACGATCAAATGAATAAAAAGCAACAATTCTCTTAGATATTCACACGTGCGCTTTGAAAGTTAAAATTGTGAAAAGCGCCTTACAAATGCTCAGAACTTGAACTTGTCAATTAAGTAACTGCCTGTGAGGAGCATAGGGAAGAGAGAGAAAAGGCAACACACAGCACAGCACATGGCCCCGCCCACCAGGGTATCTGCAGGTTTCTAAGAGTTAGATTTAAGACTTTTTAAGACCTTTTTAAGACCGTTCAAAATGAAATTTAAGACCTACTGTTGTGGGTGCGACGGAGCAGAACTGAGAAATATCAGGTGTTTTCCGACAGGTTTACACAGCCACTACAGTTTCACACTGCATGTGGGTCTCCAAAGCTCTTATTACCATTGTTCCAAGTTTTACATTTTTTTGTTTTACAACTTTGTTTACAAGTTTTACAACAATATATTTGAAGATTAAAAAGAGTAGGCGTATATTTACGCTATTATAAGCACCAGCAATGCTGCAACAGTTCACACGCTGGGGTATGTGATAATAAAGTGATTCGAGTTATCTCTAATGTAATTTGAGATATCTTCAATTCCATTGTGACTAGGAGAAACTCATTTAGAAATATCTACACATATTTTTTAATGGGAGTGTATCTAGTCGAAGTAGATTTGTTGTGACTCGTCAGAAATGTTTTATGATTAGTCGCCGCGAAGGAATAAATGTTAATTCCGATCTCTGTTTAGCCGGTTTTAATTTGAGCAGACGAGAACTGAGCGTAAGTGCGTGTCGATACGTCCGCGCTCAAATCGCGTTGCGCTTGCACGCTAATCTTTTTGGCACTAATTTGTTTCCGTACCCTAAAGCTACCCGCAAACACGTTGAACTCGGTTCCGTCTACGGTATTTTGTGCTACGTGACAAACGAAACGATTTAAAATGTATTTAAAACCAAGAAATAAAGTCCTCTGTACAAAGTCTGTTACATTTCATTTTTAAGACCTTTGAAATGTAAATTTAAGACTTTTTAAGGACCCGCGGATACCCTGGCCCACGGAACACCCCGTTCACCGTTCACCAATACGCCCTGTGACGTAACAATACACTGTCAATAAACTAATAGCAGTGCTGTAACCTCTGTCAAACCCTAACCTCTGCGGTCCGGAGGTTTTGTTACTACTGACAGTCAGAAATGAATGCACAATCCCCACGAGAAATATATCTGAATACTGCACAAATAAAAATGGAATAAATAAAAAAAATCGAGAATGTTTGAAGTCATTCGGTGTGAAGAGATCTGCGAGTGTTCTCCATTAGTGATGCGTCGTTCGTGAATGATTCGTTCTACATCAACAAATGTTTTATCCGACCCGAGAAGAAGGATTCTTTTTCAATGAATGATTCTTGAACAATTATTAGCACTAGAAATACTCCAGGTCATTTGAAATTTGTTTTTAGAGATAATTTATTTGTTCCTTTGCCATGTCACTGCTATCAAGGGACTGGCGCGCAAGAGACAATGATTAAACTACAATTAACAACAGATTAACGATTTTAACAAAAACAACGACAGCCGGAAAGATGCAGGAGAGGTCAGGTTGATGAAGTATTTTGTCTTTTGTATTGTGTCTGCTGAAGCAAGCCAGGTTGTCTTTTGTAAACTGTATATTGTTTGAGATCACGGCAGTGTTTACAATGCCCACAATATACTGATGTAAAAAAAAATGTAAACAAAATGAACGAATGACTCGAAATGAATCATTCACTTTACTGTTCGAGAGTTTTAAGCTCACATATGTACAAACATCGTGAGGTGGTTACTGACCAATCACATAACCCAACCACATTCCATATTACCACCATTATGTACATATACTGTGTATATATATATTATAGATTTGAAATGTGTATATTATTCCAAATGCATACATTATGCAAAAACCCATGCTTCACCCCTGCTGGCAAGGTTTATGCACATTTTTTAGTACTGTTCATTAAACATGTCAAGTATTGTTCTGTAAATGTCTCTTGCATGTTGCACTGGATAGAAGACATTCTTAATTTCACGGTACATATGTATAATCTACATTGTATATGTGCACAGTGACAACAAAGGCTTTCTATTCTATTCTAAACCTTATATTAAAATCCATGAAAAAATCCATATTCTAAAGTCATTGAAAAGAATCAAACTTCCCATCACTATTCCCCATACAGACACTGGCCCGGCCTCAAACTGGGCTCTGATGCTGGTGAAAGCGGACAAGCCGTGTGTGTGATGCTGATACCTGAGCTTTATCACCGTCACCGTGTAGCGGACGCCGTCCGGAGAACCTTCTCCCGCCTTCCATCCCAGCACGTACTCAAAGTTTTGTGCCGACAGGGTCAGGTTAACAGGAGCAGGGATCTCTGCGCTCACGGCTACGGGGAAACACAGATACATCTGCTGTGATTCATGTGAGAGTGAGAGAGACAGACAGACAGACACAATAGCCCCTTTCACACATACAGACAGTGGTATATTGGTATTTTGCCTGCATGCAGTTATGTGTGAACAGACAAATGCCACGTAATTCGTCCCGGAAATATTCCGGCAAGGATAGTAGTAACGTTCCCAATATCTTGCCTGCATTCTGCTGTGTGTGAAAGCCTAACAAAGATTCCCGGGAAAGCGCGCTGATGTGACCCACTGCTCAGAGCCAATCAGAACATTCTGCCGTGGGTCACGTGCTCAACTCTAACGCGCTCATTTCGCGCTTTCGTGGGTCTAGCCGTTCAAAAGGTGCCGCCGGTTGATGATCACAGAATATTCACTCATCGCTGTTTGCAGAAATCACAGTTGGAAATGTCCACCAACTGGAAAGACAGCAAAATCAAAGCACTTATCGTAATTCGGACGGATGAAGACATTTAGTGACTTAGTACTCTTATGAAATTAATACCACCGTTATTAACGTTTACCAAGGTGCAGCTGTTTAAAGCTTGCCACCAGTAGATGATGTCACCGAAAATACTGGGATTTTGAAACCACTGTGTGAAAGGTTCTTTTCCGTGAAAATGCAGGAATGGCAGCGCTTGTGTGAACAGTCTTTACCAGTAAATTCGTTCTGCTATTTTTCCTGCATTGCTGTGTGAAAGAGGCTTATGAGAAAGAAAGAAAGGATGAACCAATACGTTAGAGTACATTTTCTAAAATACTCGTACTCGTTAAAAGTCCTACATGCGAAATGGTCAGTCAACACAGATGAACTTTTTTAATTGACTCTTTCTTTAATAAAGACCCCCCCAATCGGTACATGTGCATCCATAAAAGAGAGAGAAAAAACGTTAAGAGATCGATAGAAAGAGAGACAGACAAGACAGTAAGAGAAAGAGAGTGTGTGTGTGTGTGTGTGTGTGTGTGTGTGTGTGTGTGTGTGTGTGTGTGTGTGTGTGTGTGTGTGTTTGAGAGAGGAGAGGAGAGGAGAGAAGAGAGAGAAGAGAGAGAAGAGGAGAGTTGAGTTGAGTTGAGTTGAGTTCTATCCACCGAACTGGAAGCATGTTTTGATTTGTCTGTTTGCTCAACATCTACTACCGGTCGCAAATAGCACAAAATCACAACAGATCACGAGTTTCACCCCAGTTCAAGACATGTAGCACGTTCGTTAACTTACCTAAACGACAAAACAGAAGCGTTGTAACGATCTGCCGAACTCCAGACATCGCGCGGTGTAAATCACGCGCCTCCTTTTCACGTCATAACCACGCGCATTAAAACAATTTCTCTAAGTATGCTCATATCATCAATCCGAATAAAAACCCGATAGAACGATCGAGCTTTATAAGTTTTCCTTTGTCTCGCACGACAGAACTTTCATTTTCTCTTTCACCCTTTTCCGGTGTCTCCTTCTTTCAGTGTTTGTGGTATCGGCGCGTGCGCGAGTCTAAACAGCGCCACCGCCTGTACTGAATATAGAAGAGCCGCACTTCCTTGGTCCTCATTGTCATTTAACGTTAAAATGTTTTGCTGTGTACGTTCAGTATTCACAAAACCCTCGTGTAGTTTATGTGGAGTAAAGGATCTATGTTTGAGGAAAGGTTTATCCTGTGTGAATGAATACTGTATTTTGGAATAAAACTGCATCATGCAATAAGATACTGAAGTGGGTGGAACGACATCATGCGATTAAAAAAGAATAAAACCGTCTGACAGATAATAAAAACGTCTGCATTTGGGAAATTAAGACAAGGGAAAATGACGTTTTGAAATAAAAGAAAGAACGTTTTGAAATGAAAAGCCATTTTTCAATAAAAAAAATATTGAATTAAATAAGAAGGCAACGCAATTATTAACAATAAGATGAATTTGGTTAATTTTGCTTCATGTGGTCATTTTATTTTATTTATTTTATAATAAAATCAATACATTAAAAACTGATATAAACTTGCCACACTAAGAACTCGTTCGGTATTTATTGAATGGGGCTTGCCATATATAAGAAACAATCTTTCACTTTCACAGACTCCGCCTTCGATTCCTTCGCGGAAACGGTTCGCACTTGCGAACGGAATTTCCGAAGTGACTCCGAATCGAGAGGTCTGCTCGTTAAAGACGGAAAATGGACGTTTTCTCTCCAGTTTTATGTGTTTTTCTTTATGTCGCTGTCGTCAGCACAGGTGAGTTTTGTTCACACGGGGATTGGGTTTTAATTCAAAGCTGTAAATCTCAAGCCGCTGTAAATGACGTCAAACTTTTCCGCTTTGCGAACGAGACAGAAACTACAATAACCATAAAGCATTTGTCGTGAAGCGTAGATTTAATTAGAATTTTCATATAAATGTATACTTTAATATATATTTTTAATGAGTTTAAATCTAAGTCCCCATCATCAATAATTTAATTCATACAGACAAGGTGAATGATTTGTGCTTTTAATCCGTTTTGTTTTTTTAATCCGGTTCCGGGAAAGTTCCCGTCCCGGACCGGATACGGATCAGCTCGTTGGACATGAGCCTGTTTCTGGAATGGGATCCACCAGTGAACAGCTCCAGTCAAACCTTCAACTACACATCTGAGTTGGTGTAAGTGCTCCATTGCGCTTATCTTTATTAGTTATCAGTCAGAAAAATAGTGTTTAACCTTAAATTCTTACCTGTAATGTTTGTTATATTACACACACACACACACACACACAACACACACACACACACACAACACACCACACACACACACACACACACACACAACACAACAAACAACAAACAAACAAACTATTTCTGAAATTGATTACTGTCTTTAATCAAAGTTTTTGAACAATAAAATGTAAACTATGATACTGATTTGTCCACTTTTAATTTAATAAATATAAGGAAGGAAGTGAGGTGACGGCAATATGGCCACTAGGGACCATACTGAATTTGTGCTCTGCATTTAACCCATCCGTGAAAGTGCACACACACACAGTGAAGTGAACACACACAAACCCGGAGCAGTGGGCAGCCTTAAGCGGTGGCGCCCGGGGGGCATGTGGGGTTCAGTGTCTTGCCCAAGGACACTTAGTTGCAGAACCCGTAGTAGGGGGGATTCGAACCTGCAACCTTTCGGACACAAGTCCATGTCCCCTACCACTGGACCACAACTCCCCAAATTATATTATATAACTAAATATAACTAAAAAAATTTAGAAAAAAAAACCCCCAGTTATGGGGGGATTAACTATTGGAAGGACAACTGATGTAAAAACTAAACCAGTGATTGGAAGACTAGTAGAAATAGTAGAAAGACTAAACCAGTTATGCAAAGTGTAACTAGGTGAACTGTTTGAAAAACCAGTGATTACCCAGATCTTCCAATCACTAAACCAGACACGTTGACATTTTTACACTGCTACGTTACAAATTCAGAAATGGTTTATTCTGCCTGATTACTGTTTTTTTGTGAATTAGCTAATTTCTTTGTTTTTTGTGATAGAAGGAAATATAGTGGAAATGAGCAAGTGTGTCCAAGCGGCCCGGCGCTCAGCTGCGACTTCACCGAAAGTGTTTCGCTATTCGGACTGTACAATCTCCGTGTTCGTGCGGAGCAGAATGGATCCGTTTCTGAATGGGTGCAGACTGAAGTCTTCAGCCTTGATAAAATAAGTGAGTGACTATTTTTTTTTATTCTGCTCAGTGTAATTTTATAATGCTGTCTTAAAGATCTATATAGAATAAATATACATGTATGTGTGTGTGTGTGTGTGTGTATATATATATATAATTATATAATTATATACACAATTTATTAATATATCGCTACAATCACGGAAATGTCAGCTAAAAAAGTATAAAGCTGCATTTTTTTGCATACATTTTAAATTTAAATTATCAAATCAAGTTGAAAATGTCAAGAAAATGACAGTGGGTCTAAATGACATGTGAGAGTCATGTCAATTTTATTTTTTAAAAGCACAAAGTACTTAATAATAAAAATAAGAGGGTATCACATAATGAAAGACATAATTGCAAAAAAAAAAACACAAAATTATGTTTATTTTATACATAAAATTATACATTTATATATACAGCGGTACCCCGACTTAAGAATAACAAAAATCCAGAGTAACAAAATGCATCACCACGATAACTTTTGTCCCAAGTTCTGAAGAACGTTTGCTATACGAAAAGAGCACGTCTTTTTCTTACCACTAGCATGCATGAAGACAGTCAAGACATGTAAGAAGTATTTTAATCTTCACGCGTTTTCAAATAAACAACAAAAACATTTCTTAGTTTCAATTATCTGCTTTCAAAATATAAAATAAGCTTGTATTTTAAGTGTTGTAAGTGTTTCAACAGACTCTCCTGCTTATAGGAAGCTTTAACATAGCACATAAACAGTTACATGCACTATTCTCACTCGGTGTTTATCTATAAACTCTGAACATACTCTGAATCTAGAACATTCTGACGACGTCAGTTTCGTGTCCGCACTGACCAAGTGTGTCCGTTCTTGCGAGATTACGGAACTCTCAGGGACTTAATGACGTAGCATGACGTAATTCCAAGATTATATACTATACAGTTATAAACACCTGCCAAAGGATAAACTAAACAACTGCTATGTAACTTTTTTTTTATTACATTTATTACCAATGTTATCTTTTATAAAAAGTTTTTGTCTGAATTTATGGCATGTCATGGCACGGATTTGATGGATTGCATGTAAAATGCAACTTGGCTAACAAAAATTTCTTTAGCTGTTACTTTAACGAAACAGCTGCCCTGCATGTATTCATTTCGCAAGCCGGGTACCACTGTTATAAAACAAGTAAAAGGAACTAAAATGGAAAAAAGTTAGGTCAGTGTCCAAGTTCTCTACTACTTGACCACGTCTGCCCAAAATACTCTGGGAGCAGAGGAATAATACTATTATAGATTCATTATAGATGAATAGTTGATGTATACAGCAACAGATGCGCACACACACTGGAGCGTAATGACTAAAGGTAAATGTAAATGCTAAACAAAAGCATTTACTCTTAAACCTTATATGATGTTAATTCTTTCTTTAAATGATGTTATTTTATCTTTAAATGATGTTATGCCAAATTGACCCATTTTTAAAAACTTAAAAAAATGTTCACTTTGAAACTTCTGCTTAGCTTAATTGATGTAATTATCCTATAAAAGTGTAATGATTATTCACATATTTGTAACACCACGCTACATGTTTATGTTACAACAATACTGTTTGGTCCAAATTGAACAGTGTTAAAAGTTTGAAAATAAAAATTAATTAAGTATTGAAACTTCTCCTATTTGTCTTAGTTAGTGTAGTTTATATACAAACAAAAAACGGTTAAGTTTACACGTTTGTAACGCTACATGTTTTTTTTTACAAAGATAATGTTCGATCAATTGACCCTTCAGACAAAATGGAAGCTTAAAAGAGTCGGAAAGTTAAAATACTATTTGTTTCTTTGTACAATGAGACATAAGAAACCGTTGTCCCACACTCATACACTCACGGTTTCTGGGAACTTTTTGGTTACTGACACTTATTTGCACAATAAATTGACCCGCAAACATTATTGATGTTCCTCTGACACAAACATAACAGGAGGGTTAATACTCCTCGTTTTGTGGGTCACTTTGGGCTTCTGCCAAACAACTGTAAAGTACAGTAGAGTACTGTACAGTAACAGCTTCATGGTGTCAGTGTGAGGAGGAAGAATATTTAGGGATGTAAGGTGATTTTAATGTTTTTTTTTGCAGCTGAAACATTTGTGTAAAATCCCTAAATATCTTCTAGTACTTCGCTTTACGATCTTTTTTTGTTTTTATGTATAAAACAATTTTTGCTTTTCTGCATAAAATGTACATTTTATGTTTATTTTTTACACATTATTTGTGTTAAAAAAAAAAAAAGCAGGATAGTTCTGTGATTTACAATAGTGGTCCACAACCTTTTTTTCGTCGCGGACCGGTCATCGTCTTATAATTTGACCGCGGCCCGGGGGGGTCTGATTTTTTTTTTTTAGTATTTATTATTATATTATAATAACTATAATATTAACATATTATATTGTTTATTTGTACTTAACCATGCATTCAAAATAAAAACAGTTACCAAAAGATGAATAAAAATGTATTTACATTTTTTTAAATACAGGTTACTTGATATTTGAATTAAATTTTTATATGAAAAAAAATCTATATTTGCTTTTTGTTTTAAAATGTCAGGCACCCTTTAAAAATTAGAGTTGATTTTATTTCTACATCTTGGAAACGAAAAGAAGAAACATTTTTGTTCTCATTTTTGATCCCTGAATCACAACGTGTTTTGTTGCGCTCCTAATTCTGTTATTACGGCGCACAAATTCAATGTAATGCGCTGAGCCTCTTCACTCTTTTACTGATTCATAATAAACCATTTCTACTATAAGTATGCTATTAGGGGTGTCCCGATATATAAAAATCCCGAGATTTTTACTTCCGATACGATACCGATATTGCAGCCACCGATACGATACAAATCCGATACGATAATCAGCACAAAACATGAATACTTTTACCTATTTCATTGTGTGGTATGTATGAAAGGCTAGATCAAATGGAGAACAAAAGTAAGCAACAGTAAGTACGGAAAAAAACAACCAATTTATTATATGTTGGTTGCATAAATTGGAACCTTTTACGTTTAAAAAAAAGTAATAAAAAAATGAGGACAGTTGGTGCAGCCTCAAGACAAATTCAGACAGGCTTGAGGTCGATAAACGCTCAATGGTGCAAAATTAACTCCTGTGATAAAATCAGTTAAATAATGTTTTACTTATTAGACTTAAACAAATATTAGTATTGGACTCTTTTAAAATAAATAAATAAATATTAGTGAAAATTAGAATGAAAATTCTTGGTCGAAACCGAAAACAAAAGAGGAAAAGCCGAAATCTGAAACACCGAAAGAAATTGTGGCATTTATTAGTAGTACCTTTGCATTTATTGTTATGATGGTGTACTAACTTTACAAAAATCAAGGCATTGCAATTGCATAAATTAATAATGAAGTTTCAAAGAATAAATGAAACAGAATGTGTTGCAATGCTTAAATGCTTAACTTTATCCTACTCATGTGTTCATAAGCAATAATGTAAACCTACTGGCCTGCTGACATGTTGTAAAAATTCAACGTTCTTCCATTAAAAATTGAATTGAAGTTTAAAATGCATTCAGAACAAGTGCAAAAGATACATTTCTCTGCAGGTCTTAATAGTATAAATAGATCGCTGTTGAGCTTGTCATCTGACATTTGAGAAAGATTTGAGACTGAGTTGAAATAAGGCCAGTGGATAGAAAATAAGCATTTTTAGGAAAGTAAACAAACATATATCTTGCAGAAATATGACTACAATCTGTCACATATAAAGTAGCCTAAAAGCATAATAGCCTACGTATTAATATTATTTGAGGTACTTTCTTGCAGGATTAAATTTCACTGAACATATCAGACAACGAGGGTGTAAAGCGCTCATCTGATGCAGAGACGCAGGGAGTGCAGCTGTCTCACTCAGAGCAGCTCTCTCTCTCTCTCTCTCTCTCCCTCTCTCTCTCCCTCTCTCCCTCCCCCTGTTCACTCCCCGTGAATGTGGCGCTGTGATCTGCGCTATAAATGCATCTCGCTCATTTCATTCAAACGTTGTGCTGTATTTCGCCGGTCGATTCACCTGCGCGTGTAATGGTAATAAACACGAGTGGACCTCGGACATTTTCGTGAATGTATAAACCCCGTGAATTTATCGGACGCCGCAAACAGGACGTGAAAAGAGAACATCTCGCGCGAGAAAGAGGACGCGTGCTCATCGTTTTTAACTCGGGAGTCTTGCGAAAGTGCTCGTGCAGAGTTTTGTGATGCTGTTTCAAATGCGCGATGAGGTTGGATGTATTAAACTTTCCCGGTTCTGTTCCACCGCGGGACATTTGTGCTCGACACGTGTGACTTCACAGTCATTTGGCAGACGTTTTTGCACCGAGCCACACTGTCTTTATCGCACTTTACGGAGAAATACTGCCACACGGCCGACATCGCTCGCACGTTACTAGTTGCTTGCAAGCAAGCCGTGTTGTGATCACGTGGGCTTTGCACGCTGGCTCTGGAGGCGGCTGAATAGAAAACCCTATTTTCTATAGAGTTTAGAGCGAGTCGCTCATATTGGACTTTCGGATTAATATCGTATGTTAATATCGGAAATATCGTTAATATTTTAACGCATTCCGATAAAATCCGATTCCGATAAAATCCGATTTCAAAATCGGATCGGGACATGCCTATATGCTATTACAGTTTTCCACTATATTTCCACTATAAGTATGCTATTACAGTTTTTTTCAGTCGCTAACAAGCGTTTGTCCAAACAGTTTTCACATTTTCAAAACTCTAAACACAGTTAGCACAGCATTGGCGTTTTGTGGCCATAACTTTCACACATTTTATGTTGTTTTCACCCAAAATGCAACATAAAGTGAACACATTTCCACAAACCTTAAATACAGTATAAAACCCTCTGCATCATATCAGTTTAAAAACAATATAAATAAAAAAAATACATCTCAGCTGATAATAAACAAACAATTGAGTAATGGATTATGTTGACATTTAATTTATGTTGGGTAAATTGGGCCAACCACAGCTGATTCCAGTCTGGCTTAGACTTATTGGGGGTTGTAAAGGAAGACTTTTAGGGTAGATGTTTTTGGAAACATAAACAGAAAAGACAAAACTAATGTCTGGAAAAAGAAGAGAAGGAGCAAGGGAGAAGAGCAGGCCGAGAGGAGGTGAGAGGAGCAGGAGCAGTTAGAGGAGCGGGGATAAGAAGAGGGAAAGGTAGAGGTGTAAGAATGTGTGGTGGTGGCATTCTAAAGGCTGCAAGAACACCTTGCACCTTGACCTGGTCATCAATCACAGTCTTTCACTAAGAGAGGCTGGTAAAAGAGTGCCGCCCAATTTTTTTTGTCTTTCTAAAGAATGCAACGACTTCCACCCTCTGGGGGAAGTGTAAAACTCCTCAGTAATGATCAAGAGCTAGCTATTGTAGAAATGGTTGTTGCAAATAATGCAATAAAACTACATGAAATTCAAACCAGAATTGTGGTTAATCATGAGCTATTTCACAATATCAATAGCATCAGCCTCAAATCCATTACACGGACACTGTCCAAACACAGAGTGCGGATGAAGCAGCTCTATAATGTTTCCTTTGAGAGGAACAGTGAGAGTCAAGGAGTCAATGTCCAGTTATTATAGGATTTACACTTTGCAAGTAGGTAACCTACACAGCAATAGGTTACAGTATAGTATACAGTGTAGCGTAAATAATGTACATACATTTTTGTACAAACATTTTGATTCAGAGAGTTCAGATTAGAAGCCAACCAGGCACCTACTGAATTCATACACATAAATGAGTCAGGATTCTATCTGGCCAAAAGGCGTTGATGTGGACGAAATGTCATTATAAAAAGGGCCACAGTTGATGTGCCAGGACAGCGAGGGACAAACATTATCATGTGTGCAGCAATTGCAAATGCAGGATTACTCCTTCAGAGATGTCGGGATGGACCCTATAACACAGAACGCTTGCTTGCCTTTCTCAATGATCTCCACCAGCGCCTGGTTCCAGAGCAGGATCAGAAGTGTGAAAACATGAGGACCCGAGTAATTACTTGGGACAATGTGGCTTTCTATCATTCGCAAGCAATAACAGAATGGTTCGAAGTCTACCAGAGACTGGTAAGTCTCTTCCTTCCACCCTACTCGCCTTCCCTCAAGTCCATAGAGGAGTTCTTTTCTGCATGGAGGTGGAAGGGGTATGATCATCAACCACATGACCAGATGTCCCTCCTTGAAGCCATGGATGCTGACTGCAGGGACATCACAGTAGAGGATTGCCCAGGGTCCGACACACCCGGCGATTTTATCCCAGGTGCATCGCCTTGGACAACATCAGATGTGATGTTGATGAAAACATGTGGCCTAACCCTGAAGATTGCAGAGATTACGTACAGTAATTTATTGTTTTTTTTTATTTTGGTTTGTTTGTTTGTTGTTGTTTTTTTAAAAGCCGAAACCTAAAAGTCTATGGAGTTTTTGTAATGTTAATACTAGCCAGTGTTTTGAAACCTGGTGTACTTTGACTGACTGCATGTTCCTTGTGAACTGAAAACAAGTGTTATTCTTTGACAGAATTATTCCATTTTTATTCAGATTTCCAGTGTTTTGGTAAAAGTGTGTGTGCAGAGAAAGATGTTTTCTGTTTTGAAATGAAGAGTTAGTGTATATTTAACAAAATGTTCTTTTGAGAAGAAAATCTTCCATTTGGCCACTTGTGTTTTGTATTTGTGACACTGTGTTAAGAGTTTAGAAAAAATATCTGAAGTATGGGCAAGCGCTTGTTAGTGACTGAAAAAAACTGTAAATACATAATTTAGAGAAAGTGATCGCTAAAACACGTTTTATTGAGCTTCACATTTAGAAAAAATAACCGCTAAAGCGTCATTTTTCATGGCAGTTAAAATTTTATAAAACAAGTTTCAAGTTGACTGTTTGTGTTTAAAAAAATCTTCCTCCCGTTCAGTATGTAAATGGAAGGTTTTTGGCTTAATAAAGGATCAGAAATGAGCGTCTGGACCCTCTCGTCTAGGTCACTGCTTCTCAAATAGTGCGGCTTGAGCCAGTGGGTCGTGGAAGACCCCGGAGAACATGTTTCAGTGCCACTAGAATAAAGAACAAATGAATTGGGTATTAACTGTTAACAAACCAAATTGATGCTTGATAGTTTTTGGCGCCAGCATGGTATCGAACAGATCACACAGCACACAGCAATGCCGGTAAATTGCCGGAAAATTACCAGAGCAACTTACTGGTAAAGACTTTTCTCACACACATTGCCATTCCGGCATATTACCGTTAAAACACCACTGCAAATTACCAGTATTTTCATCATCAACTGGCAACAGCTGGTGACATCATCAACTGGCAACACCTTTTAAACAGCTGAAAAGATGCGTTCACACAGGCCAGTTTGCAATTCACCGGGAACATTACAGGTACCCCGGCATTTGTCTGTTCACACTTGACTATATGCCGCCAATTTACTGTAATGTCTGTGTGTGTGAAAGGGGCTAATGATAGTGTGATCAATCATCACATCACAACCTCCATATTGAGGAGAGATGATTGGCTATTGCCACATGATCTACGTACATTACGTACGTGACGGACCAGTAGCTCGGCATTGAGCACGATGAGCCAGCGGAAGTAAAGTTATGGCGTCAAAATGATGTTTTGGACTGTCCATCAAGACCATCAGTCTGCTTCAAGGTGGAATGGATGGCTGGTAGTGTGTAGGGTTGGTTGGCCATCATCACCTCCCACAGCCACACCAGTCACAGGAGGGGTGGGATCTTGGCTTGCTTCTCAACCAATGAGAGCTTGATGCACATTTACCTAATTCTGTGAAAGAAATCCTAAAATTGTTTTCAGAACTTTAAGGGGAAATAAGATTTAATAAACTCATCAACTAATGCGTCATTTTTTTGTTTCAGTTTTTTCTCAAAATACATGGTAGAAATACAGAGTGAATCATGATAGGTGTATGAATGGATGGATGATTGTTCAAGATGGATGAATGGCAGGATTGATAAATGTTTATATACATTTTCCCTCGTCTTCAGTAGGGTTTTTTTTTCCCCTCAAAAGTTAGTATAGGTTAGAGTAAATGTTTGTGTTGTGGTTTGTTGTACAGTAAACTTACAGTAAAACATTGTGGTTGTAGCCATCGTCAGTGCACCGCAAGTCAAACTGCTGAGCAGGAAAGGACAGATTGAAGTGGAAATCACTGATCCTCCAAACAGACAACTCAGAGTTCTAAGGAAAGTGGATCCTGGTGTTTCTTACTTCATTCGCTACTGGAAGAAAGATGCAGCAGAAGAGGTAACTATGAAAACGCACCGCGGCCTCGTGCACAAGACGAGCGTGATTATCCTCCTGAGACTTGAGCTCAGAAGTTAGATTCTTTATAAAATTTACTTTGTTTGTTGGGCTTTTAGGAGTGCAATAAGTATAAAAATGAAACGTAATTTTTTTTTACATGATTTAGTGTTGGAGTTATTAAATTTGTCGTTACTAAATATGCACTTACTGTATTTACGCAATATAAGCACCCCTTATTTTGAATTTTCGACACTCAAAAAACTTGGGAGGTGCTTTCATCGTCAGTTTCAAACGTACACGCCCATTTTTCTGTATTTCAAGTCAGGAGCATTCACAAATAAACAGAAACGCTCATCTTTATGCAGCGGCGCGTGTGTGCGTCTTTAAATAATGCGTAGGCAGACATGCATTCAGTATAAGCTTTTATTAGCTCAATACCAGAAATAAAGAAACATTAGACAAGCCGCAACACTAAACGGGGACAAAATAAAACTGGAAGAAGTAAGATTAAACTAAATACAATCTTTAATATTTCTACAAACCACGACTGGTTAGCTTAGCGCTAGCAAACAGCTCCAATGTGTAATCATAGAAAGAGTCAAAACAGTCGAAAACGAAGAACACGGGCAAGAAATAAAGAATCTAAGGAACAATCAAAACGCTCAAAAAGGAGCCTCCCGCATTTGCTTTGCGCATGCACGGACTGGTGCAAAGACTCCTGGGAAAATAAGTTCTGACCTCTTGAATCGACTTTTTGTTATTAATCGTTCAAGAAAAACAATATAAAAAAGATTCAAGTTCTAGTTCTGAGCATTTGTAAGGCGATAGCATTTGAACAATCCAGACGATAAATTGAATAAAAAGCAACACTTCCCTTACATTTTTACATGTGCGCTTTGAGACAGTTAAAACTGTGAAAAGCGCCCTACAAATACTCATTATTATTATTATTTATTATTATTATTATTATTATTATTGGGAAATTTCAATAAAGTTTAATATTCACCATTAAGAAGCCATCTAATGTGGCATTAATATAAGAATTAATAATGCTGTGAGACAGTTGTAATTGTGAAAAGCATCTTACAAATGCACACATTTTCCATAAAGTTAAATACTGCCTTTGCCAAAAATGCAACCCACATAACATCCGTCCTATTCTCCGCCATTTTTGCTATAACTGCAAAATGCGCTTCGACAATTAGACTCCACTAGACAACATGGTCAATCTGTTTTAGCAGTTCCATGACCCGCAGTACACAGATGAGGACACCAGGACTCAGGTGGTTACATGTGTTACTGTTATTATTAAAGGTTTTGTTCTGACCTTGTGTTGACAGTCAAATGTGACTATGGAGCAGAATGTAGTGTGGCTTCAACATCTGGAGCCGGCGGTGGACTATTGTGTCCAGGTCACGATTCTGTTCTTCAACAGACAGAGCATCACCAGCAACACGACCTGCTTGATCAACTCAACCAATGGTGAGTGATTACACACAACACTGTGATTCGATAACATGTAACAAGCTTGTGGTCACGACTGAAAAACATCCACGTTTTTCAGAGGATACTAGATTAATGAATAAATTTATCAAATGACCTAGTGTCAGGAGGTGGAATTGCACATCACTCGCTCATCTGGTAACTTGCCTTGATCGGTTTGTTATTGCTAAATTAGAAATTAGTGCAAATGCGACGTTTTGCAACGTTTGCTATAGCCATGGTCTCTAACCCCCAGTCCACGGATGAAATTGTATCAAGTATGGAATCAGATTAGTGCCAAAAATATCAAACGTATATCAATATCAAAAAAAGACAGAGTGGAATTTATTCTGTGGAAATACGAGTGGAAATTATTAAATCGGAAGCGTCTCTTCAGTTGTCTGTGTGCATTTCCCTTTCACACGCTCTTGCAGAGATGGGGGACTCGAGTCATGTGACTTGACTCGAGTCTGACTTAAGTCACAATTTTCATTGATTGAGGTAAGAAAATGACTTGACTTTGACTTGAGAGCAAGTGACTCGAGACTTGACTTGACTTGAAGTGGAAGACTCGAAATTGACTTGACCTTTGGAATATAAAAAACGAATTGTGCCTCATGAGCAGCACCTGTGCAACTGTGATTGGCGCCTGCCTGTGACCTTAACGCAGCACAAACCGCGCCTGGATAGCAGACAATAGCCGAGCTTCACAAGTAGTGACGTTTGGCTATATAGACTTTGAACTGGACCGTGCCATTAGAAAAAGATTGGACAGATGCAGAGAATGCAACACAAGAACATCTGACACGACAATCACAACGTCACATTTCATCCGGCATTTCAAGAACTACATGGAAAGGTAAGAAAGTAATTATCAATTTAATAAAACGTTTAAAATATTTAAAAGAATATTACTAATGTAATGAATGAATCGTTTCTGTTTGTCATAATTTGGCTATGGTTGAATGTTTTTTTTTTTTTTAATCAAAAATGTGATGATCATTTACGTCTCATAAGTAACGTAGCTCAGCGCTATAACAGTGGCGCAGCCCGAATTTAAATGTTGGGTGCATCTTAAAATGAAGGGGCTTCTCGATATTACATGTAAGCTATAACGTCTATGTTACGTGTGCGCATTTTCAAGTGTTTGTATCGTCTGACTGCGTGTGCGTGTTGAATATCAGCTTGCGCATACTGCATGAAAATCCCAGATCAACGCGTCGGTGCGAGCGATCACTTCTCCTTAAAGTCTTTCCAAACTTTTTGGTCATGCTGACCAGAATAATTTCATCGTTCGAATTGAAGTCTGTCTACTTTTTTTGTGTACACTAATAATAACAACAAAATGTGTGCTGATTAAGCTTCATAACTTCATCACTGGGCTATATTCACATGCGTTATATTTATATTCTGCTGAAATGAAAAAAGATCCGTTCACTTCGAGTAACGAGTGTCCCATCACTAGATGAAAGTGTATAAATTCCCTATACTGTGGGGAAAAATCCTTTCAACATTAAAAAAAATAATTAATGTTTGTGCATAGGAAAATAATTTAGTTTTAATGTTTACAGTTTTCCCTAATTGGTTTTGTATTTTGTTTATTTTATCCATGCAGATATGATGAATATCTCAAATCCAAGATACACTGCAGCGATCTACAGCAGCCATCCATGTCGCAGTTGATTGTGCCCCAGACTACTACATATCCAGTCTACCACCTGCCAATTCAATGGCGTGTGTTCAGAAGAATTATTAGAATTATTATTATTGACGATCCCCAATCGTCAACAACTTGGTGCCAATGTCTTGGCAAACATTTTTTGCAAATGCATGTTTTCAATTCAAATATAGCAGTGTGAACATGCGTAATATATGTATATAGGTTCATCTTTTTTGTGAAAAAATAAACGTGTATTAATTTAACCTCTTATTTTATTTTAGCACTGCAACTTGACTTGAAACTTATCATGACTCGACTTGACTAGGGTGAACCCTTGACTTGACTTGCTTGGTTTGTCTAAACTGTGACTTGAGACTTGATGGTTAAGACTTGGAGACTTGCTTGGACTTGACCATATGTGACTTGTCCCCATCTCTACGCTCTTGTAGCAGCGACTTTACTCACACATCATTGTAGTAATAGCTAAACTAGGCATGTCATATGCCAATCGAAAGATCTCACCAGAGATATAGTAGAAATGCTGTATTATATGAACCAGTAAGTGGCTCAGCGCATTACATTGCTGGTACACTGGCCGGTGTAATAACAGAATCAGGAGCGCAACGAAAAACGAGGTGGTTAGCTTGACTGTTCTTTTTGGAGACGCGGCTGGTTAGTCAACCGCCGGGATATTCTCAGCACAACATCTTCTAATGTTTCTTGTTAATATAAAAGTTTGTTGTGGCTCCGCGTAACACGCACACGCAAATGAACTAGATGTTTTCGATTTTGAGAACTAAAATGCAGCCTTTTTTTGTTTCTAAGCTATAAAATGTTCTTTGTTCAAGGAAATAGAATCGAGCCATTTAATCAAGATCATATAATCTGTAATCAATAGATTTTTTTTTCTTTATATTCAAATACCATAAGTGCACGGGAGTCCGCATGGTGAAAGGTTATAGTGAAAATGTTAAATCACTTTACATTCATCTTTTAGTATAACTTTTTTGTTTTTAATGCATGTTTAAATGCAAATAAACACTAGTACCGTACACAATTCTTCTGATTGGTTCACTTCTCTTTCCATCCGGACTCTTGAATGCTGCTGTGTGTGCAGACGACGCGTCGCCCTGGTTTATAGCTGCAATGGTTCTGGTTGGTTTCCTGGTTGCGGTGGTTGTGGTGCTACTGTTGTTTCTGTTGGGGTGGTCCGGCTACAAAGGATTCCAAATTCTGAATCCTGACACCGAACTACCGGAGCATCTGAAAATGGTGCGAGAACTTCCTCCGGTTCATCCTCTTCACCTTCGTCAGTGTCCGCTCACGTCTCTCACTCTTCTCCCGCAGTGTCTGGCTCAGGCGCCGCAGTCTTCTGTGTTCTGGGCCATGCAGAACTGTCCTCAGCCCAACGAACAGTTTCAGCAGGTCCAGATTCTGATCAGGGATCAGGAACAAGACGACGAAGCTCATCCGAGAACGGAAACGGAAGAATCTGAACAAGCCGCACCACATACGGGGAACACACTTAACAAGTGTTTGTTATAACGTTTAACGTTAACATTTTGTACATGTTTATATTTTTTTAGCTTGCTAATGTTTTCTTGCTTTTATAAAATGTAACTTTGTGTAATGGTTTCATATTTGTGAATCCTTTAAATTGAGCACTTTATTTTTATTATTGTTTTAACATTTATTTTAAACCTGCAATGTGAAGGACCTGCAGGTAGGGGGCATCATAACATCAGAGTGTGGAAAGATTGCATGCTGTGAGTACGTGTTTGTCTGTTCGTCAAACTAGTTTTAAGCTAAACAAATTGATATTTTGTTTCCACGATTGGCCGAAATCTAAATTTATAAAGTGCTTGATAATCTGGATGTACCGCTATTTAAAATGGGGAAATAATTTGTTACTCATTTTGGCTGTTTTGCGCTATTTTTTTAACATTTCTAAATTCCATAGATGGCCCCGTCCCACAGCAAAACCAAATAAAAGTTGTCGTTTTCTTTAATATTACAGGAATGTTCGTTTCTTCTTTTGTTATATGTTTGTTGCACTGTGTGTGTTTGCCACGTGTTAAAGTGTTTGACTAGCACAGGAGTGGCCAACTAGTCAGTAAGAGACACTGTTTTTCCGTGTTACTGCAAAGAGTCACATCATACACATGGGCACACACAAACATCATCCCATTCCTTAAACGTGTACGCACGCACACACACACACACACACACACACACACACACACACACACACACACACACAGACGTCTCAATGACCACACCAAAATGATCATATTAGTATTAATATTGACGGATAGGACGCCGAGTATTTCTGACGCATGTCATGTGAAAGCTCCTGAAGAGCCGCATGATACTAGTTAAATAAACGAGTTAAATGAGGCCTGGGAGCTAGTTAAATGTTTGCCAGGCCAGGACTAGAACAATTAAATGGAGAGAATCTATTGGTTTGTTGGATTTTCCATTCATTAATTCGTTGTTTTTCTGCGGCTGAGTCGCAACTGCAGAAACGTCTTGACTTCCTTTTATCATCTCTGATATCACAAATGAGTTTTACAATTTTTATCATGAATAATTTTGTTTCTAAATATTTTTAGTTTTGAATTGTTCTGAAATGTAAAATTGTTCCCAACCATATTGCCATAAAACGTAACAAGTTTTCAACCTTCCAATTCAATCCACATCATCTGTGGAAGCTTGGTGTCATCCTTTGATTACAATCCTTACTTAAACGTTGCATACTAAAATGGTGTCTGCTGACCTAAATTTACATTATTAACATTAAACTTGTCATTAAACGTCATTAGCAACCACATTAAGGGAACCATGAATGTGGCCAATTCTTCAGTTTGGTTTCATCTGGTCTCGCTCCAGAGCAATCGAAACCAAACTGGCAGAAAAAAATGTTGCACAGTATTCTTATACTGTATAGTACTTTTATAGGTATAAGCAGATGATGAATTTGTAATATTAAGTGTGTGTGTGTATGTCTTTGTAATTGATGGTAAAACTGACAATTGTTTTTTTTTTTTCCAAATCGATAGTTAAAATGTCATTTGTTTTTCCCTCGTTTTGTTTGCACCGGTTCATCATTTTTTTCCTCATCCCCCATGAAGGGTCTTACTTTTTTTCTCATGTAGGGTCTTACTTCCGTCACGTGTAATTCTGGCATCTCCTCTGTGCTTGGTCGTGGCTTTGTGCTGAAACTGATTCAAAATAGCGTGTTGATCGCTGCTTCAAACCAAAAAACTTGTATCATTACATACTTGTATTAAAAAACATCCTGTGTCTTTTTATTTTTTAATCTTAATGTTATCCTTTTCTTCTTTCTCTGTCTCACTGTCTCAGTCTTTCTCACTCTGTTTCTTTTTTTTCCCTTCTGTATATGAATCCTACTGTCTCGCATGGTCCCAAAGTGAGTTTGTGGTAGGACATTTGGGAGGATGATAGGAAGAAACTAAATACAGCATCTTAATATTTAGCATTTATCTTAACAAAAAATAGATCACCCTCTCCTCACTCGCCATTCAGGAGGGTGACTGTTCTGGAACCATTAACACAACTGACTCTGGAATGTTGTTCCAAAAAAAATCTTTGTTTTTTTGTTTGCTGCTGATGTACAAAAAAAATTCCCCTAGTGGGATAAATAAAGTTTTATCCTAATGTTAGAATGCCAGAGGAGACTGATATCAGTCAGACGTGTTTATTTCCTCTCACTATGTCAGAGAGTTTTTGTTTTCCTAGTCACGGTCTAGGAAAATATTGGTTGCTCACCTGTCATAGCCATAGACATTAAACTGTTGAACAATGGACATAATTGCAACTCTTCTTTTTAAATTTCACAGAGATTCTGTGCGATGTTCTGCAACTGGGAAAAGCACTGTATAAATAAAATTGAATTGAATTGAACAATGCTTCCATATTTATTGCTAAAATTTCTCATTTTAATTTTACAGGTTTTCATCAATGAAAATTGTTTTTTTATCAGGACTTGATTGACATTTCATTTAGAAAATTGATAAAGCAAAAAACACCATCAGGAGTACTGAAAATTGTATATACGTACGTCTGTTCCATTCACTCAGGACTTCACTTCCCATTATGCATCTTTCTCTCTTGTCTACGAGTTTAACATGTTTACTGGAGTTAAACCGAGAAACCAACATCTGCATCTCTTCTTCACCGTCATGATGAGCTTTCAGCCAATTGGATCACTTCAACAAATCCTGAAGACCTAGTTTGGCCAGACTTGATTTGAGATAACTCAGAGCACTTTTATTTGCTTTTTCGTCTGCAGCATTTCTTTTCAGCTCCTCCAGTTTCTCAGCCCAGTCTTCTTTCCCGGCATCCCTCACTTTGGGAATGAAGAAGTCCAGATGCTGGAGAGTGAACGCAGAATCAGGTTTCAGTGCGATCAGAGACAGATTGTTGATGGTCTGATAAGCTTCCTGTAGAAGAATCCCCTTTTCTTGCTCATTCTGCATCAACTCTTCATATACAATTTTCATCATGTCCAAATAGGTTTCCGTTTTTGCTCGAGCTTTTTCGTAGTCTTTTTTGATAGAATCATATTGCACTTTCACGGTTTTGGTGGTGACGGCAAACTTCTTGTTCTCCTTGACGTGTTTGCTATGGTGGCACCTGCCGGTGCAGACGGTACAGTGGCCCTTCTTCATCACTTCACATTTACTGGGATTTGAAACCCACCAGCAGTCGTACTCGTGGCAGTTTTCCTCACAGACTGTGCAGGTGGTGGCTTTACTGTGTCTCCAGGACGTGTTTTCAATTTTTACCTTCTCCTTCACTGTGGTCTTTATTTCAATTTCAAAGTTTTTACATTTCTCAATCTTGGCTTTGTTGTCTTCCATGGCCTGTTGAATCTGTTTTTTTTCCGCTATTTTCAGCTCTTTCTCTCTGAGTCGCATCTGCAGGTTGTTGATGGAGGCTTCAAGGCGCATTCTCTGCTTCAGAACTTTGGAGGTCAGATACAAGCTTCTTCTTTCATTCTGTGGCAGAGACTGGAGGAGCTTCTTCACGCTGTCCATGCTTTGGTTCCAGGCGGCTCTCTGAGTGCTGATGTAGGGTTCTTGCTTGTTCCGCTGGTCTGCATGTCGATTGTTGAAGAGGAAGTAACGGGGTTACCGCGGGGTCTCGTCTACAGGCCTCTCGCTTTTTAATGGCTTCAGGACGTTCTTGGTGGAGTCCGTCAGAATGTGTGATCAGAAACACAATGTTGTTCACAATGTCCTTCCCGAAAAGGGACAGAACAGAACTGATGATGTAATACTGGCGGTCCGATAGACGATTCTGTGAAGCCTTGATGACAAAACACACGCCGTTAATTTCACTCACTCCGTTGTCCCTGTGAAACAGAGTGGACAGATTTTGTGCAACTTCCATGTCCTTCTCCAGACCTCTGGTGTCTCCGTAACCTGGAGTGTCGATGATGGTGAGAGATACTGGACCTTCAGGCGGAAACAGCTCATACACGGTGATTTCAGAGGTTTGGGATTGAGATTGGTCTTGATCTTCGTCTTCTTCTGTGACTTCACACCACTTATCACTCTCAAACGTAGTTCCCAACAAGTAGTTGAACATGGTGTTGATCAAGGTGGTCTTCCCGACACCCGTCTCTCCCACCAGAAGCAGGATCTTGTTCTCGTTGTCTCTGTTATTCGTCCCGTAAGTCCATCTTCTGACCATCTCGCTGTCGTCCAGCACACATTGGTTTGTGGGCATACGGAAGCGTCTCGGCAGTTCGCGGCTGATCAAAGTAGGTCTCTTGGAAGAATTAGGTTTTCTGGAAAACACCAGGTGAACGTGTCAGAACACATCTGGTTCAAGCGCTTGTTCCTCATATGTCCCAATTAACCGTAAATTAAATATTTTTCCATTGAAAAAGAAATGTAACAGCTTATTTCACTTTAATATAATATTAAATAATAATATAATTTTGGCAATTGAATTTCTACACTGTGGGATCAATAAAGTTTATTCATTCATTTATTCATTAATATTATTATATTACAGTTTATTACTTTTGGTCTTGATCTATGTCTTTGTCTTGTCATAGTCATAGTGATAATCACAGCCATTTACTTAACACCAACAACCAGACAATCAAATGAATAAAAACCAACAATTCTCTTACATATTCACACAGTTAAAACTGTTAAAAGTGCCTTATAAATGCTCAGAACTTGAACTTGAACTATTACGGGTTCAATTACAGTCAATTATAATGTACTTGCATTAATTTTATAAATTTACCGCATCATATTATGATAGAAGTTTACTCTAACGGTTTAAAATCGCTGTACGGGTACATGTGATTTTGCGGCGACAGCTTGCAATTGTCACATTTAAAGCGATAGAGACTGAAAATTATACATGTAAAATGCACGTTTAGTTTGTTCCACATAAAAATGTTCTTTTTAAAATTTTGGAATGAGAGTAAATTACATTATCATAATATAGGTAGCTATCATTTTTAAGTGTAAATCACTGGTTTTAAATGTTTATTAACTTTGGGATTAGTGGGATTAAAATCAAATGTGATATTTTATTGATTTTGCCTTGAATTTAGCAACTGCAGAAACAGGAGAGACTTAAACTATCAAAACAACTACGTGCCTTTTCTTTCATTGCTTACATCGCTAATGACTCCTGTAGTAAAAAACCATTGCCTTTAAACACTCTAAAGCATTAAAGGGTACAGTTGGTATCTCTCTAACTCTAAAGCAAGGGTTAGTTTTAAGATGTGTATGTTGTACATTTTTCTACCTAACCTAAACCCAGTGCTTTAGAGAGAGATAACCTGTATAGTAGTTTTTAGGAAAACACTTCAAAAAGAATCTCACCTGAACATGTTCAACTGAGTCTGTGTCACAAGGAAGAAGACAAAGAGTGACTGATTTCTGAATTTATATTCCACCTCCCTCTCTCTCTCTCTCTCTCTCTCTCTCTCTCTACACCATCTGCCAACAGTCACCCACACTTAGATTTAACCCAAAAAATATGTAATAATAATAATAAAAGCCATAATGATACAAACAACAACAATCACAACGATATTGATACTAAAAATTCTAAAGGCAATAACAGAAAAAGCATCACAATCTTGTATCACAGTTTCAGTTTAGCCAAAGCAACCGACCAATATGTGACTTTAACTTGTCACTTGTTTAATGATGTTCTGAACTCCACTGGCTTCAAACTAAATGTAGTGGTGCACAGTTCAAATCACATCATCAAGTTCGCTGATGGTACGACTGTGGATGGGTTTTTATCAGCAAGAACAACGAGTCAGCATACAGAGAAGAGGTGGAACATCTGACGTCTTGGTTGGCCAACAACCTGTCTCTTAACGTTGCAAATACGAAAGAGATGGTTGTTAACTTCAGATCACAGAGTGACCGCTCACCACTGGAGATTGCCAAGTGTAGAGTCAAGAGCACCAAATTGTTTCTCAGATGGAACCTCGGCATCTTGAGCAGCTGCGTCACTGCCTGGTTTAGGAATTGCAGACCCTGCAGACGACAGTGAGGACAGCTGAGAATTGATCAGCCAGATACAATCTAAAAACAATTATATCCAGAAAGCTAAAAAAGCAGTTTAGTTAAAAGTAATCTATTCATATATTGTGATCTCTGATGGTGAGCACGGCAGCAGAAAAGAGACGATTTATCCCCCTTTATCCAAGGTCAGGAGAAGATTATTTGTAACTCTGTACTGTGAGGAAAGCACAGAGTTGACCTGAAATGACTTTTGAGAGATTTTCTTGCCATGAATAGAAGTTTAGAGCTACTATTATAACTGCATGTTTGAACACGTGTGGAATGTGACCTGTTTTAAAATGAAGATAACAATGAATTTATTCAATTTAAGATTGGTTAGATGCAGCAGAACAAATAAAGAGACGTTCTCTTTATCCCAGGTCAAGAGAAGATCATTTGTTACTCTGATTAGTGTAACTCTGATCTGTCTTTGTACTGTGGTGTACACAGGAGGAAAGCACAGAGTTGACGTGAATGGAAGTTTACAGTGGCTTTATTTGAACATTACAGGGGCAAGTTTGAACATGTGTGGAATGTGACCCACAAATGAAATAAAAATGAAAGTAAAAATGAATTCATTACATTTAAAATGGGTTAGATACAGCAGAACTAATAAAGAGACGTGTATCCATGTATCCCAGGTCAGGAGAAGATCATAATGCTACTCTGATTAGATGTGTCTGTGATCCGTTTCTGTACTGTGGTGTACAACCCTCCCCAGGGTTGACGGAGACCACCACTTACTTGTAGCTTGCAGTGCACGTGACGCAGACCCATCAGCCGAAGCTCAGTGTCTGTCATGAACAGAACAAGGAGAGCCAAATTACTGTAAGCCCTGCTACTCGACCTCATCCCTAAGGAAAAACACCAGCGTCATACATCGAACAGAGTTTTGCATGTGTAGAGAAACATGCCAGGCCTTCATTTGCCTGAATCTGAGAGGAACTTGGTGACCCCTGCTTACGCATGTTTACTGGAGACTGGTCACAGAGCCTGGGCTGCCCAGAGGTCGCGCCCTCTAGAAGAATCGGATAAAGCTATTGGGTGTAGCTTGGATGTCTGCGTCTGCTACAGAGAATCCTCTCGCCATCGTGTATGAAATCATTTGAAAATATCAAATTCAAATCAATTAAAATTTTATTTGTCACCTACAAATTATACAACGTGGTACATGCATTGAAATGTGTTTTGATCGTTCCAGCATTTATGGGGGAGATACAACAAAATGTGCAAAGGGGGAAATACAAAAAAAAATAAAGAACAGAACATGTTACAAATATCTTGTGTACTGTTATAAGTGTCCATGTTCATTTAGTGCATTTATGTTTATTCATTGATCCAACGCTACAATATCAAAAGTATATACAACAAAAGTACAGGTAGGATTTTTTGTATGATCAAGTAGGTGAAGAAACCGATAGATATAACACGTTTTTTACGCGCATGTAGTAGAAAAAGTAGTAGGGAAGTTGAGCAGTGACGTTGTTTTAACGCGCACGCTCAGCGCAAAGGCTAGGAACTGCTGAGCAGTGACGTATGTTCTAATGAGCAGTGTAAGAAATTATGAGCTGTAGGAAGAATTTTCAGATCACCGAGACCTTCTTCACCAGGGTGTTGATGTGGCAGGACCACGAGAGATCCTGCAGATGTGAACACCCAGATACCGGAAACTCACACACACACGCACACACACAACAGCGCTTTCAGAAATCTTTTGAATTTTTTTTATAGTTTTATTAAACGCTCAGTAACAAAGAATCAAAGAAAAAAAAACTGTCAGCAGACTGTTGCAAAATCTCCTGAGGACACTAGCTCGGCTACATCACTGCTGCTCCAAATATACAAACAGAACTGGGCTGCTAATCACCGTATGCAATTAATCCATCATGTTACTGTACACGGTAAGATGTGTTACTGTACTGCACGCATGTTTTAATGCTGTCACACTGTTGTTGAATTTTTTTATTGTTTAATTACTTTTTGTACTGTTGTGCAACATTCATTTAAAAAATTCAAGAAATTATATACATAAAACAAAATACAGTTTTCCCTATAGAAATCCTATTGCTTTGAGTTGGAGGATGAGTGTTGTGGATGGTTATGTACACAATCACGCAAAAAATTGACTTGTACTGAGTGGTTTTTGTTTACCTTGCCATTGTAACCTGAAGTCTTGCTCACTGGTCAATTTGTTACATCATGATGCTAAGTGGCGTTGCTAAAAAGTGTTTTTAAAATCGGTGCTTTTCAAATAGTGGAGCATGAGCCTACAACTATGCCAATGGTTTAATTAAATAACACAATCGAGAAGCATGGGTCTAAATGAACATTGAGAGACGTTATATAGCATTCAAAAGCAGGGCAAATAGTGAATATTCAAAATATAAGTGAAAGTGTTCTGGATGACAAGCAAATAACACAAAAGTTGACCAGACAACTCATTTCGTAAAACACCACACACATATCATACTACATACGAGCGGAACTTGAAAAACAAATCAATCTAAAATACATTTCTCAAGAAAAGACCGTTTTAGAGGTCGGAGCAAACATGGACGATGTGTCCTTGTGGCCTTGGACCGATTTGGGTGTCTGAAGTCCAGCTTACATGAGTTTGGAATGTGAAAGGAGACCCGAACTCCAGTAAGGCTTTTCAAAAAGACAATCTTAATAACATGTAAAGGAACGTGGATGCAATATGTTTGTGAACTTGCTATGGTTTTATTGTGATCTAAAGCCATGGTCTCCAACCCCCGCGTGGATGAAATGGTACTGGGCTGCCGAAGAATGGAATCAGATTAAACTATCAAACGTGATCACATTTATATATATATATATATATATATATATATATATATATATATATATAAATAACTAACGGTAATGATTCTTATTTTTGCTTATTTTTTATTGTTTTTGTTCACAATCTTCACATTTTTGTTGTCTTTTTAAAACAAAAACAGAAAAGATTTTTTTTGGATATAAAAAAAACGTCTTATATCTAATAGTTGAAAATGTTCAAATCACTTGATTTCAAATGAAAAATCACTTTATGTTCATCTTTTGGTATAACAGGTTTTTTTTTATTTGAATGCATGTTTAAATACAAATAAATACTCATACATTAAATACTAAATCAAAAACAAAAATCAGAAAAATGACTCCCTGGGTAAACCCCCAACCCGGGCCGCGGTAAAATTATCAAATGTTGACCGGTCCATAACAACAAAAAGGTTGGAGACCACTGACCTAAAACATTCCGTGGCATTCAGTATGTTGACAGCTACTCAACGTCTCTTCACATTGCCATTACTTTGTGTCCTGGTTGAATCGTCAGCAGAAACTATTACACATTCGAAATGATGAAAAAACTCGGACTCAAAAGCAGGACGTGAATCCGCGTCTCACAAGCTGCTGCTGACCAGGCCTTTAACATTGGTCACCGGCCGGACGTCGTGCAGCTGCTTGCGTCTGTCTATGAAAGTGGCGAGTCTGATGGTGTCCAGTGGAACTTTGGAGTAGTCGCCACTGTGAGCTCCGACCCACGGGTGCTGCAGGCAGGTGGTGCAGCTGGGCCGCTTCCGGGGGTCTTGGTTCAGGACAGACACGATGAAGTCTTTAGCAGCCTGGCTTACAGCGCCAAAGTAACTCTCAGGGAAGCAGAAGTCCTGCCGGCAGATGTTGACGCAGGTTTCCTCCAGACTCTCGTCCAGGAAGGGGGAGACCCCGCTGAGCATGACGTAAGCCAGGACCCCCACGCTCCACACGTCTGTGGACAGACAGACCGGGCAGCCCTGGATCAGCTCCGGAGCCGCAAACTCCGGGTTCCCCAGGAGAATGTGCACGTAGCGATGAGCCGAGACCTGCACGGCGTCTCCCAGGTCTGCAATCTTCACGCAGGGCAATGGCGTATGGAGGTCCACCAGCAGGTTTTCAGGCTGAAGGAAAAGAACGAATGAAAAGCTCTGAATGACGTATATGTGTGGAATAATGACGCAGTACAAAACTACTTGTTCACTCACAGTGCTTCCTGAGTACTAATGAGTAATTCATGAATTTGAATAATTTGTTCAACTTCAGAACCAATTTGTTTAACTTTATTTAATACTCACAACTTACTTCATGAATTTGAGTAATTTTTTTAACTTCAGAACAATTTGTTTAACTTGTCATTTGTTTAAAAATCACTCTAATTCATGAAGTAATTTGTGAGTACTAAATCTCATTCTTCTGTGTTGTTTACGTAGTAATTTATGTATGTTATCTACAGCAATACTTTGTGAGTACTAAATATTTTCATTTTCTTTTGTGATTTGTTTGAGTTTGAGAAACTGTCATTTATCAAGTACAATTTAGTTTCTGTCTCATGTCTTTAGTTTCTCATCAATGTTTTTTAAGGAATGAGTGTAATTTGTTATCCTATTTTGTACTATTTTTGTTCTCAACTAATCCTATTTTACTTTTTGTGTAAATTAATTTCAAATTACAAAATACATGTATTATTCAATGTTTTATTACTTGGGTTTTCTCTAAGTGTGAAAAAAGTGTTTATGTAATTTCACAAGTGTCTTGCAATTTGATCATTTTTTAAGCACTTTGTAAGTGCAATTTTAAGTAAAAAGTTACCTTTGTTATTTGTATTTTACAAATAAAAAAAAACTCAAGATTATGTTTGACACAACAAAATGTTAATAAATGTTAGAAATTTGGAAAATTGATTTAGTTTATTATTCTTAAACCAGTTCTCATGGTTTTATATTCTGGGCCAAAAGGCAGTTTTGTCACTTGCAATCTCAAAACGCAAACTTACAGACCTACCTTAAAAAGAAATATACTACAACTCAATACTACATTTTTCTGTAGTACTGTACTACATACATTTTTCACAAGTGTTTTGCAATTTGAGAATTTTTCAAGATTTTGTTTTATGAATTTGTTGCAACGCGTTTTAAGATGATATTGCTGTTCACCTTCAGGTCCAGGTGAGCTACTCCACAGGTGTGCAGGTATTGCAAAGCCTCCAGAGTCTCTTTAATGAAGAAAGCCACCTTCTCCTCCATCAGCTCATCATGAGCCACCAGATAGTCCAGCAAACGCCCGTCCTCCACACTGGAAATATAAGCAAGATCAACCTCTGGTGGCTGGTTATATATTTCAAGGTCGGAAGTAAACCACGATTTCATTCAATAACTTGTAGGCACACTTTTACCTTTCAGGGTCACAGGGAGGTGAAAGTGAGTGAGAGTGTCAATATTGCCTATCTGACTTTTAAAAAAAAAAAGCGCAAATATAGATTTAGTTTTATTTTTATGTAAAAAGAAACTTGAAATATCATAAAGTTCAATTGTTAAATCACTTTATATTCATCTTTTGGCATAACTGTTTTTTTTTATTTTGAATGCAGGTTTAAATTTAAATTAATACTATTATGTTAAATACTAAATCAAAAAGTTATATAATAATAATAATAATAATAATAATAATGATTGGAATGATTGTTTTTTTTTGTCAAAGTTTCAGCTTCATTTGACCCATCCGAACAGTGAACACAAACAAAAAAACGGAGAAGTGGGAAGCCTCAAGATGTGGTTCATGTGGGGGTCAGTGTCTTAATAAAGGACACTTAGAATATACAGAACCGGGACCTGCAACCTCTTGAACACTACCACTCAGAACTGGCCCCGTTTAATGTAGATCCAATTCATTAGATTCAGATCAACTGAATTGGTGACTCAAAATGAAGTCTAATTGAGTCTTGAGACCTTGAGAAACATGTGAGAATGTGTGTACCAGGACGATGTACTCACAGTTCCAGAACCAGCATGAAGGCTAAGGGCGACTCAAAGGTGTCGAGGAGAGTCACCAGCTGCGGATGCTGGACGTGATGGAGGATTTCGGCCTCGTGAGCCACCTGCTCCTTCTTCTGCATCTTCTTACTTACAAACTTTACTGCAACCTCCTTCTTACCGGCCTTACTGAGACACTTCCGTACCACGGAGAAACGGCCACTATACCAGACCAGAGACCAGCGTTTGTTAGTAATGGTCAAGGTGAAGAACGTCTGCTCTGCACTAAACTTACCGTCCGATCTCACTCAGTTCTGTGAACGCCGAAGCAAAGTTCTCCTTCCAGCGGATTCCTGTGCTGTCGTATGCTGAGGCTTCGATAAACACAGAAAGAGATCAGACTTTAGAGCAGAAAAACCTTACATTCAATATTCATAATGTGCAAGTCTGTAGAGATTAAGCCACTTGGTTTTTGCAGTCCAGTAGTCGTAACTCTACAACGCACAGTAAGCGAGGTAGTGGTGCATTTGGTTTCAACAATGAACTACATCGCTTAATCAATCTTGTAAATTAAACAAAAAAAAAAATCTATCTCACATTGCAGACCTTAAATAACCATGAATGTTTACATCTTGAAGTTCCAGTACACCAAATATACAAAAAATTACACCCCCAAATCAATTTCGTTATATTTAAAAGTTAGGATATAGTCAATAAAAAATTAAAGGATTAGGATTTTAAGTGTGCCTTAGAGTTTGGAAATTACAGTCTGTGAACTAATTTGCATATACACGCAAATATAGCGGAAATGCACAACAGCTTTTAATCATCACAAGGCTGAATTACAATACATTTCCTATGACAAAACAATAATACACTAATATAGAGTGTATTTTTCCACTTACTTTCTTACTAACTCTTAGCTGATGCAAACTATTTTGATACTTCCGGTTTTATTTTGCTCTTCATGATTCCTCCGCGATCACGCTCCGTTTGTTTTCTGTATTCAGTATTTAAGAACCTATTTTTGTCTTCTCCTTGGCCAGATCATCTGTGCGTTTGCCTGTGATCTAGCCATTTTATTTCTTGCCTTGCCTAGGTTTTTTGTATCTTGATTTGCCCGGATTTGACTATTGCCCTTGTTTTGTTTCCTGTTTTTTGGCCTAGCAATTTTGTCCTGTTCAGATACTGATCTCGACCTGAATCTAAACTTTGCTAATCGGCTTCATTCTACCATTTTGTCTGAAGGCATCCTCAAGGGAATTCTGGGTAATGTAGTGCATAGTACGGGAGTGAATTTAGCTACCTTAGCACACCGATGGATTAATGAATGATTGCATTTTCTGAACCACCAGAGTAACAAAGTAATTTGGAAGTTTTTCAAGATTCAAGATAAAACTATACTAGAACTACACTAGAAACTATAACTAGGTTGTACCACTACACATTAATGAAACAAAACAATGTTTTTCCCACATCTGCTCACCTGTGCTGGGTAACGTCACCATGTTTGAGGGGTCGCTGGGTGGGCTGACGCCCCATGGGTTACTGGCACGGACCCTGAACTGATAGTGCCCACCAGGAATCAAATTTTCGATCTTCACACAGACGTCTGCTGTGGACACCACCGACTGCTGCCAAACCAGAGAGTCTCCACACAGACGCACACACATTGGTCATCTGCCAGGACCGTGCTCATCTCCAGCCAATCAGATTCCTACCTTCCTGTCTGTACTCCACCGTGTATCTGGAGATGACGGAGTTTCCCGAGCCGGCCGGAGGAAGCCAATGAAGGATCACCGCGGCGGTTCCGGCCTCCTGAGCCACGGGCCGAGCAGGGGCGACGGGGATTCCTGCATAAACAGAGGGCAACATCTGCACTGAACAGCTGGACAGTGGCCTTCTGCTTCGGCTGTCACCAGTGTTCATTTCGTTGACAAAATATTTTCGTCAATGACACTTTTTACATGACGAAAACGAAACGAGAACTATATAAAAACTCCCGCTCAGGGACAAAAACTTTAACTGCATTTATTGACACTTCGTCAATGAAAAAAAAGCTAAATGAAAATATCTTTCGTGACGACGTCCAATCATAATCAGAGCTTGTGGATAAGGCGGGTGCAAACGCAAAGAGGGTGAGACACGATAGAGTCACTAGCGTCTTCAAAAATGTCTTCTCCCGGCGGGAAAGCGCTCAGATATATGGATCAGTTTTACATTCAACACGACCTTCTGAAAAATCTGTACGCAGCATGGAGCAACCATCACCGGCAGAAATACAACACATCTGAAGCGCCATCTGCAGATAAAACTTCTATTTTTCTTTCAACCATTTCATGCAATTTTATTTGACTGTGTTTAATTTTCTCTTTGTTGAGACTTCATTTGCTTCATCAATGATAATACATTTAGTTGGATTGAAAGAAAAGTAAAAAAAAATAAGTTCAAGAAAAATAAATGTTTTTCCAAATAAGTAAGATATTTGTACTGTATATATTTTATATGTTCATAGTAATCAACGTTTTCAGATTTCTTAGACATAGCAACTAGTAAACATTTAGAATATATAGCACTTATGTTGACTAAATCTATAGTGTAATTTAGTCGACTAAAATGTTGTGGTATTTAGTTGACTATATTTTAATTGAGAGGCTAATGAACCTTGGTGTTAATGGAGGCATTATCAAAAGGACTAGGAACTTTCTGACAAATCGCCCCCAAAGAGTAATGGTTGGTTCCGAGACTTCGGATGTGACTATACTAAGTACAGGTGCTCCACAAGGCACAATTTTATCCCCTCTGCTGTTCTCTATCTACACAAACGCTTTTCAGGTCGATGACAAATGTTTTAAACTATTTAAATACGCAGATGACATGGCGCTTGTAGCCCTGTTGAAGAAAAATGATACAAAGGATGTATCTGAGTATTTTAAGTTTTTGTCAATGCTGCAAAAGTGGTGTTCAGAAAGTTTTTTAGAAATTAATGTGTCCAAAACTAAAGAACTTATCCTGCAGAACGATAGCACACCTTTGCTCCCAGTGATTTTAAATAATCAGATTGTTGAGAGGGTGGACAATTTTAAATACCTTGGCACTTATATAGATACCAAACTGTCTTTTGAGGAAAACTCTAACTTCATTTTTAAGAAATGCTCACAAAGGCTGTTTTTATTACGTAAATTGAATAACTTTGGTATCAGCCAAGCTATTTTAGAGGTTGCGTACAAAAGCTTGGTGGAAAGTATCTTAACCTTTAATATTTTGATGTGGTTTGGTACCTTAAGTGTACAAAGGAAAAACAAGCTGCAGCGCATTGTTAATATGAGCTCAAAAATCAGTGGTCGGCCTCAGAAGTCACTGAGTAGCCTCTATGACGAGCTCCTAACGAAGAAGGCCAGGAGTATCATACTGGACTCTACCCATCCTCTGCACAACTGCTTTGTGCTACTGCCATCTGGAAGAAGGTACAGAGTAATTATGGCCAACAAAAACTATTTTAAGAACTCTTTTATGCCCAGAGCAGTAAAGTCCATAAATATGGACTTTTTTTGACAATCTGTTTTGTACAAAATTTTTGTCCTTTGAAAGTCATGTTGTCACGTATTTCAGATGTGGATCAGCAGGGATGCGTCATTGAATTTGTGTATTTGTTTCTGCATGTTTGTTGCTAAATGTGTGGTGAGTACCAAAGACAAATTTCCACATCTGTGGACAATAAAGTTTTCCAATCCAATCCAAAATTAGACTAAAACCCAAAAATATTAAGATGACTAATTTGGGACTAAAACTAATTTTTAGTCAAAAGACTGACTAAAACTAAATGAAAAAATCTTAGTCAAAACGTAACACTGGCTGTCACCTTGTACTTTAATGGAGGCAGACGATGAGGCAGAGCCGTGTTCATTCACTGCCACACACGTGTAGATGCCAGTGTCCTGCGGCATCAGATTACAGATCTTCAGCACGATGTCTCCCGTTTCCCTGCAGCAGGACGACAGTTCAGTTAGTTTGGAAACACCACGCTTGTGTCTGTCAGTGATGGAAAACTCTGGTCACCCGGACTGAAACGGAACGTCACTGAACTAAGATACATCTTACTCTTAATAGATGCTGTGGCACTCAAATAGTAAGAGAATATCAAAAGAGACAAACAATAAAAACTGACTAACAATAAAATGAAAAAAAATCACCTTTGGTAAGGCGAGTGCCTAATCAATAAAACTATATCAGCACGTTTCTACACTTTCTTTTGAAGAATAATGGATTAATCCAACACGTACTAAAAAGTACATTTTATTACACGGAAACTAATGCGAATAAGTTGCACATACATTCATAGATTTGATAACATCATATGTATAAAATTTGTATCACTAGGGCTTTTTATTCAGTGTTTATGATGATGTAATAATTATACCCTAGTGATACTGAAGAGAGAGTGAGACATAAAGAACACAAGAGTGTCTGTGAATCTGATGTTACTCAATCCTAAAAACTGAATATAAACCCTAGTGACGCTGAACAGAGATTGAAACATCAAGACCACAAGAATCTGAATCTGTCTCTGAATCTGATGTCACTTCATCATAAACTCTGAATATAAGCCCTAGAGATGCTGAAGTGAAAGTGAGACGTGAAGGACATGAGAGTGTTTGTGAATTTTTGGTGACTTCATCATAAACACTGAATATAAGCCGTAGTGACGTCGAAGAGAAAGTGAGATGTGTACACAAAAGTGAATATGTGAATATTCACATAGTGTATGTGAATCTGACATTACTTTGTAATAACACTGAAAATAAGTCCTAGTGACACTGAAGAAAACACAAGAGTGTCTCTGAATCTGATGTCACTTCATCATAAACATTGAATTAGTGATGCTTTATATACATGAACACGAGAGTGCAAGAGAAAAAGTGTAACCAAACAAAAGCTGTGGTGACCTAATGTTG